>PVKS010008928.1:0-66117 GCA_004027875.1 Aplodontia rufa | reverse complement strand
AAAAAAAAAAAAGCACAGATTTTTATACATTGCTCAAGTTCTAGGTTTCATAACAGAGATTCAGTTGTCATATCTTAGATTGTGCTCTCCGAGAACAAGAGATAAAAACTTAAGCACAAGGACACATGGAATATTAATTATAAAAATCAACTATATCGTGCATTAAAGCAAGAGTCATCAAATTTCAAAAGATTTAAATCATGCAAAGGAAGGTCTCTGACTACAGTGGAATTAAGCTTGAAAGCAGGAACAAATAGTAGCAAGAAAATGCTCACGTTTTTGGAAATTAAAAAATAGAAATGCATTTTTAAAAACCCACAGACCAAAGCATTAACCACTAACAAAATAAGGAAACATTTTTAGATCAATCATAATGAAAAACAAAGCATATCAAAATTTGAGGGACTTAGCTGAAGCCATGCAACCAGTAGAAACAAAACCCAGGCTAAAAAAAAATAAAACAATCAATCTCAAAAAAAAAAAAAACTGGGAAAAGATTAGCAAATACAGCCTGGGGAAAAAGTGAAAGGAAGAAAATCAGGAAGTAAAGGTCAAAATATAGTAAAATTAGAAAGTAGACCATAACAGAGAGGAACAAAGTAGAGAAAGATTTTTTAAGTCATATACAGAATTTTCACACCAAGCAGGAGAAAACATGGTAAGTTGGACTATGTTCTAGTTAAAAACTGTACTCACACACACACACACACACACACACACACACACACACACAAAATACCATTAAGATCATGCAAGGGGAATCCCAGAGAAATTACAGCAAAATGGAACCCACACAGAGATCCTACCCATAAAATTAGAAGAATTCCTGTGAAGCAATAAGAAAACAGTAATCAACCCAACAGAAGAATGGGTGGGAGATTGGACTAGGTATTTTCCAAAAGAGAAAATTTTCAGAGAAATGTAAATTCAAACAAGGAGCTATCACCACACACTGGAATGACTGAAATAAAAGACTGTGCCAAAGTGCTGGCAAAAGGTAGCTTCAGAGGTCCTCTTATGCTGTTGGGGACCGTGCACATGAGTACAGCCACCTTGAAACAGCTTGTGCTCTTCCGCTGAAGGGAAGCAGGCGCAAACACTCTCACTCAGCAATTTCACTCTTTCACCTTTTTATTAAGGAGTTGAGTTGTTGTACAATCATAAATACTTATAAAAGGAACAATATGATATGCATTTGATCCAAATCCAGAGGAGCGATTTCACTCTTTAGCAACACATACTCCCAGGCATCAAGAAAGATACAAACAATGTTTGTAACAGCATTATTCATAAATATAAAAAAAGGAAAACAAACCATTTAACCCTATTTCACCATTTATTCATTATCAACTCATTAATCCCCAAGCTAGAGAGACCTATTAACCAAAACAACCCATTAGCAATCAAATGAACAAATAAATGGTGGCATACTTCTGTAATAGAATAAAAAATAAATTGCAGCATGGTAACAGAAATTAAAATGAGTGAACTATAGCTACGTATCATAAATGAATCTCACAATAATGTAAAGCCAAATAAGCCAGGCAGGCAAGAATGAATGGTATTTTTCCATTTATATAAAATTCAAGAAGCTGACCAAACTAAGTATAGGGTTTAGGCACGCATATGTAGGTGGGAAAATTAAAAAGAAAAGAGAGGAAGTAATTAACATTAAAATCAGAATAGCAGTTCCTTTATGCAGAGAGCGGAGGCGATTGAATGAAGGTGCTAGTAATGATCCATTTCTGCTCTGGGTGGTAGACACTTAAGTGTCTTTGTGATAAATTATAAATAATCAAGCCGCAAAAATGAAAATTAGACATAAGAATAAATTTTTCAAAATTTCATATGGAAAGTGACCAAAACCCTACTCAAGGGAAATGCCAAATAATTGAATATTTTGCTATTGAACAAAAAGGAATATAAAAATATTTGCTAAACCTAAAACTCAAATCTTACCTATAAAATATAAACTCCAGCAAATGAGGGTCCATGCAATAATCTATTTATATATGTATATCTTGAATGTCTATTATATATTAGACACACATCAATTAATAAAAATACAAACAAAAAAATTAATGATTTAGATGAAAATAAGTAGAATTAATCAATACATCTTTTAAAACTGGGAGATAAAATTAGAAAAATGCACTTCTTGCTAGTTTTATTATAGATATGGAATTAACACAGAGACCCCTCCAGGTGGGTTTTCCACCACAAGCAAGATGTAGCCCATTGACTAAGGGGAATACAGTTTGTATCCAAAATACAGTATTTCAGCCAGCTTTTTCATTGCTATGACTAACATACCTGACAAGAACAACTTTAGGAGGAAAGGTTTACGTAGGGGCGCATGATTTCAGAGGTCTTAGTCCCTAGGTGGCCAGCTCCATTCCTGAGGGCTTGAGGTGAGGCAGAACATCATGCTGAAAGAATGTGGCAGAGGGAAGCAGCTCACATGACGACCAGGGAGCAGGAGAAACTCCATGCCAGATACAAAATACATACCCAAAGACACTCTCCCAATGACCCACCTCCTCTAGCCGCACCCTCCCTGCCTTCAGTTGCCAGTTATCAAGGGACTAACTCATGGATTGGTTAAGGCTCATATAACCATAACCCAATCATTTCACCTCAGCCTTGCTGCTTTGTCACATGTGAGATTTTGGGGGACACCTCACATTCAAACAATAACATACAGTAACATACTTTGCATTATGTGACAGATTTTTAAAATGCCCAGAATTCTCTACCTCTCACTATACCCATACACTTTGCAATGTAACTTTTTTACTCCTTTCATGAAGAGACTGAATCTACTGTGACTTGATTCTGACCAAAAGAATGGAGCAGAGTTGACTTTGTGTGGTTCCAAGTGTGGGCTCCAAGAAGCTTTATCTACTTCCTGTTACTCTGTCTTGAAACACTGCATCCTCATGTGAGCAAGTCCAGGCCAACCTTCCAGAATATGAGAGACCACAAGAACAAGAGCTAGAGATAAACCAACCAAGCTGGGGCTGCTTCTTCACCATCCCCAGCCAGCATGGCACCTGACTGTCCAGATCAAACCACAAGAAACTCCCAGATGTACCCAGCCCACATAGCTAAAGCCCCAAATCATGTCGATTTTTTTAAGGCACTGCATTTTGGAGTGGTTTGTTATACAGCAAAAGCAGACTGATACATAATATAAGACCTAGCAGCCTTGTTTAATTGATTCAGCGTTATCATAGGAATATATCCTTATCTTCACAGTCTATGGTTCTTATCTACTGCTGAATTTTCTAAACTGTGCGGCAAGCAAAAGTGTTAGGTCAAGTTCAAAGGTGGCTCAAGGATATTGGGAGGACGTAAAGACAAGAAAGGAGACATCTGAGTTTCTTTCAATAGTGATAAATCAATTTTTCATTTTTAGTTTGCAATAATAAAATATACTCATCGAAATAAATAAAGCTTTATTATTGACACTTCTGTAGATAAAATAACTGATTATATGTCTGGAATTCTTAACTCCTAACACTCTTTGTCACACTGAAATAACTTTTTTCATAGTATACTCTTTGAAATGCAATGCTTCTAATGGTATTGATTATCTTACACCAAAAAATTCTGTAAAAGGAATTAGGAAAAATACATGGGATTTTTCTTTTTTTGTAAGCAATAACTCATAGTAATTGTACAAATTAATGGGCTTCACTATAACTTTTCCATACATTTACATATTGTGTTTTAATCATATTCACTCTACCTTCCCACATCAGTCAGTGAAGGAGTTAAAAAACATTTTAAGCCCTCAGTAAAGCAAATTTTATTAATTTTTATTTCCCAAAAATATTTGAGAAAATGGAAAAGTCAAGCAAACCATTAATCATGCAAGAGGGATTTTAAAAAAAAAAAGTAAGAAATTTTTTTTTAAAGAAAGAGAGACCATACTCTTGGGATTCAACATATCAGAAACAAATTCAAACTCAGCGTGTCATGAAGAGAATTCATTGGGAGGATATTGGGGTACTCAGTGTAACTGCAAAATGAGAGACATTTCCTAGTTCTGAGTATCAAGGACAGCTGAAGCCAAATAACTCTCTCTGCATTATATTGACTGCTTTTTCTGATTTTTTTTTTAAGCTTCATTCTGTCCTTTACATGACAAGGATTCAGGTAAGCAATAAATCCTGATTCTTCATGCCCTGGCTCCTACCATCAAAAAGAGCCTCTCCTTAGATCCCTCACTTCCAAATCAAAAATTCCTACAAGAGCTGGGGGTGCCGCTCAGTGGTAGAGCACTTGCTTAGCATGCATGAGGCCCTGCATTTGATCCCTAGGACCACGGTAATAAAAAATCTCCAAAAAGACTTAATTGGCTATAGCCAAGGGAGCAGATTCCTGTAGACCATAGACAGCACCTAGGAGCCCACCAGGGCATGCTGGAGCCCTTCCTAAGCAAGGAAATTCTGTTATACAGTAAGAGTGCCTTGCTTGCACAAAAAGAAGCAATTCACACATTTTCATAAGCAGGTTCTTCAAAATTTTCATATAGCAGATCACAATAAATAAACACCTCCAGAGCACAGAAAAAGTAATATAAAAGACCACCTGCTCTATTTTTTCCTAGTTAGCAGAACTGAATATCAAAAATAGATGAAATTGAAACTTCAGGTCAAGTTCACTTATTGGCATGGTTGCAAAATAACTTAAGGAAATATTATCAAATGTAATTTTAATTTAAAAAGCAAAAATGAAAAACATTTCTGTTCAGGATCGTGGCAGGATCCTCATGATTATAAGGACATGATTTTTCCTAAAAATTCTGATAATAAAAGGAAAAGGAGAAAGAAATGAAAAGAGAACAGAGAAATAAAAAAGAATAATATTGACAAAAGCACAAATTTATAATTATTGTAAATAATGCCCATTTCTACTCAGAAAACCCGAGAAGTCAATGTGAAGTATCAGAACTAACAGAATAATTAGCAAATTTAATGTTTGCAAACTTAATATAAAAATGGGTAGTCTCTCATATACACATCACAAGAACTAGTGAGAATGTGGACAATTGTTCACAATAGCAGCAATGATATAAACTACCCTATAATAAATTATAAGCAAGCAAAACTTTTGTAAAGAAAACATCAAAACATTACTGACACCATAGAATAAGACCCCGTCCCTCCACAGAACAGAAAGTGACAGAATGCTTCTGAGGGCAAGATTCAATATAAATTATTCTAAATCAATCATAAATTTCAAGTACGTAGTAAAAGTATAAAAACAATTCTAGGGGCTGGAGTGGTGGCTCCGCAGTTACCGTGCTTGCCCAGCATGCACAAGTCCAAGGGTTCAAACCCCAGCACCCATGTACACAACTGTCAGAGCAACGAAAGCCATGTGAAAAAACTCAATATAAATTGATTCTCTCTGTCTCTCTCCTCTCTCTCTCTCTCTCACTGTCCTTCTCTCTTTAAAAAAATAATAATAATTCTAAAATTTAACTACTAGAAAAAAATCTGAGAAAAGTCAAAAAGGTTTGGATAAAGAAGAATTACTGGCTAGATGATTCATCCAGGAGTTATGAAAATTATCAAAAAATGAAACATTATATACAGTTTCAATTATAAAACCGCTTAAGTATTGTATGAAGTTAGACATACAGATCAATGAACACAGTAAGAAGCCTTGATATAAATATTTAGTATATGAAAATGAAAGCATTTTCAAATCAATAGGAAAAAGCTATATTTAATAAGAGTTGTTCAGGTTATTTAACTACTAGGAGATAAAATAGCACTACCTGACCAGCCACAAATCAAAATAAATTCCAGATGTATTAAAGATTAAGGAGTTTTAAATATTGGAAAGGTAACAACTTAAATGTCAAACTTCAGATAGATAGATAGATGATAGATAGATAGATTTATATAAACTTCAGTTTTAAGCAAGCAACCAAAAAGAAAAAAGAAAAACCATCAGTGAAAACTTGATTGATCTAGCTATATAAAAATGTAATAGTTCACTATGTCAAAAAAAACACCACAAAGAAAATTGGAAGCCAAAAGAAAAATGAGAAAAATAATTGAACTCTGCTTTCCAGACAAAGGGTTAATTTCCTTAATTTTTAAAGACCTCTTATAAATTAGTAAGAAAAAGTAATGCACAGTAGCAAATTGAACAGGGGGAATAGAAAATTCATGAAACAAGACAAATGAGCAATAAATACATGAAAAAATGTTTACCCTCCCTACTAGTCAAGTCAATGAAAATTCAAACACTAATGAGACACCATTTTTCATTCAGTAAATTGACAAAGAAAAAAAGTTTAAAGTCCAGTGCTGCATGGAATGTCAGCCTCTGAACCTCTCCGAACGTTCTGCTGTAGGTACCAATCGATGCTACCTTTTGGGAAGCAATTTGGCAGGGCACGTTCAAAGTTCTTAAAATCTTCATATCCTATTCTCTCTACTTTTGCAGCATGTTGGATACTTTTATTAGGAATAATTTGTTAAGTTTATGTGCTTTTGGTCATTTTACCTCTACAAATTTATCCAAAGGAAGTAATTTAGAATGTACATAAATAAAGGCAGGTGGAGATTATAGAAGACGGAGATGGTGAGATTTGAAACGAGATGCAACCTTTGTTTCAAATGCAAGAAATTTCTTTGGCTTCTTAGATCCACATAATCTGTGACCCAAAATGATTGGATCAAGAAAAGGCCAGCATAATAGGCAGAGATCCCAAGAGTTTCCAACAGACACGCAATGCCAAGTTCCATTTGCACAGTAAAATCTATATTTACATGTGCATTCTTCTTCAACATCTTGGAAATCTCTTCTAAAATTTAGCATCACAGAGAAATGAGGATTGGTATCTATTTCCCCAAGGTGATGCTAATGATCTAATAAAGCCCTTCTTGGCTATATCCTCCTGCTTCCTGTCTGCTCTTTCTCAGTTCAGAGGGAAATAAAAACAGTAGTAGTAATAATAATAGTAACTTCTCCTTCAATGGCAGGGTAGAGAAAATCCCAGACCCTGTGATTCTGGTTTGACACATCAGTGCTGAACTTCCCCTTATTTACATCTACCTAGATTTTTATTAGGGGGAGGGGTGGGAATATTTGACTAAGAGCCCATGGGTTCCTGTGCTGATACACAAGAAAGAAAACTTGCTTATCCAAAATGGCAAATGAGCACTTGCAACAGAATGAAATCATAAAATACAAATATGGCCAGCTTAGCCAGGCTGATGCACAATTGGTCCTGGCCAAGAGGAAATTTAGAAATGTTTAATATCATTAGAAGGATTCATTCTTTTTCAAAGAAAAGATCAAAATTAACAAGAACTTAACAGGAACTTGATAACATCTGAGAAACCTTTCTGAGAGAAAACTTGTCCCAAAAGAACCACTTCTTTCTTTTGGATTCTCTCCACCTTGACTCACATCCAGGAGTTTGGATGGATAATTCTGGGATAGTCTTTATGAAAATAAGTTTAGCCACTGTGTAGTTACGCCCAAGAACAAAATCTCTAAGAATTCATCAGAGTGGGCTCTGCCACCACCCCGTACCTTAAACCAGCTGATTTGCCTCTGATGCAAACAGCCAGTCTATGTGAGATTGTAAAAATTAAATGATTTTTGACCTTCTACAAAGAGTGAAAAAAAAATAGGAGCCCTTGGAGAGGTGCCACAACAGGGTCATTTTGGATTTCTCCCAAGAATGACCGGGAGCTGGAGGATGGGATTGGTACTCCAACGTAAGAGATGGAATATGAGACGGCCAGCCAAAGGAAAGCGCAGTGTGATCCAGAAGAGCAAAATTCAGCTTTGAATACCCACCACACCCAGAGGAGAGTGACACCAGCTCACGACAGTACCAGCCAAGTTAAGCCGTTCTCCGTGGCTCTTTAACACCAGCCATGGAGAAGCCAGAGATGCCAACTGGTGAGGGAAGAAGGAAAAACAGGGGCCAAGCATGGACCTCTGCCTCGTCTGCCACAGTTTCTAGCCTGAAGCAGGAACAAACTTCAATTCTCCTCTTCCTGCACCTGGTACATGACCTACCATCAGTCAGAGTGATGCTCCACCTGGAATTCTGAACCCCAGGAAGAGATGCGGGGGTGCATTCACAGCAGCAGCAACCAGCTGCCATGTCCCAGCCAGAACATTCCCGTGGTTCCTGCTGCCCAACCTGCTGCCTGGTGCTCAGCCTTCCAAACTCTTCTGTGATCCATACCAAATATCCTACCAATGAATTCCTTTTCTGCTTAAATGAGCCAGAATCATTTTTCTACTTCTTGCAACTGAAGACACCTCTTACATACCTAACTGGACTCTATCTCTTGCTGACTCCTACCTGCTGTGGTGCAGGAGAACCACTCGTGAAGCTGAAGAGACCATGCAGGTCCACAACCACAGGTCCTTGCGATCCCACAGGAAGGATTTCAAATGAGTCACAGAGAGAATAGACAGGAGTTTATTAGAAAAAATAAAATTATAAATGCCCACTGCAGGACTGAGCAGAAGTGTCTCCAGGAGGATGGTGTAGCTTTTACCAAGTTTGGGATTTTTAAGGGATTCGGGTTCCTTTGGTCTTGCTATAGTTTCTCATTTCCCCTTATTGACCTTTTTCTAGTCATTAGCAAATTTTCTTTACAAAGGTCATGATACCCTGGTCACAAGGGGGGGCGGGTGTGACATGGTCTCGAAGCAATAGTTCCCTTAAGGGATTATAATTTACTATGGCGGGGGAATCCTTGGCACATCAGTTCCCATCTTCTAGGTGCTTGTCTCCTTTGATAAACTTCCCTGTGATTCCCAGTCCTCTGATTTATGGGCTCTTTTTGATGTGTATGTCTGATGTCCTCTCTGTAAGTTACCATCGTTCATTGTCCCTCTGCTCACTGCTCTTGGCTGCCTATCTACCTAACTCCTCCCAGGTGCGATACCACCATCTTCCAAAAGAAGCATAGCAACTTGAGACCTCAACAGTCAAGGTTCCAGCAGGAAGCCTTGATGTACTGGAGGAGGATCTAATGAAGGAACCATTGACAAAGTCATGGCAGGTTGTAGAGAAGCTTTGAGGGATACTTCAGAGGCCCCATTTACCATTTTTAATAAGCAAATTTTCTTTGCTAAATTTTAGGAGCAATTCCTGGAATTAGTAACAGCATGGTTGTCACACTTTCTAGATTCAAAATGATGAGAGAAGAGATCAGATACCAGAGCTGGAAGGAGAGTCATACAAAGGGGTCATCTTTGGAGGGACACTGAGTTGAGGGCACAGCCAGCCCCAGGCAAGTCCTCCAGAGGAATATGTATCCAGACCACACTCCCCTTCCTTCCCACTCTGCTCTCCTGCTATGGGTCCTTCCCACCTGGCTGGAGCTGAAAGGGACAGGAATTGCTTAGGCAACCCACAAGAGTCAGCACTGGGGCAAGAGAGACCAGTGGAGAAGGTGAAGAATAGATGTGGGTGGTGAAGAGGACTGGGAAGGCATTTGACACAAACACCTGCTTAAAAGATCCCCATATGACCACAGGCGTATTCACCCAACCCCTGTTCCATCACCCCAGCCATCCCCCAACAACTCCAGGCCAGAACTCCATCAAGACCCCCTAGGAAGATGCTTCCAAGGCATTGGGATGCTTTGCTCAGCTTCCTCGTCTGTCCCAGGACTGCCTGCAGGAGTTCCATTTCTGCTCCATCATCTCCATCCCTCCCTTCAGTCTTCCATCACCATAGTCCCACTCCTTCCTCCCCAGCACACACTCCTCCAAAGCCAGCTGAGACTCCTTCGAAATCTGCAAGTTACTGTTCCTGCCAAAAAGCCTGGGGCTATAAAACCACAGTGGAACCCAGAGGCCAAGAGACATAAACCTCAGATCACAGGATACTCAGATCCAAGAAACAAAACAACAGCAAATGACATGAGCCATTTGCCATTTCTACAAGCAACTGTCTGTAGTCATTTTTCTAAGAATATTTGAGGAGCACAAGCCTGCTTTAAAACATAGTTCAGAAATAGTCTACACTTGACAAAGCAATTCTAAATGCAAAGACTGCAAATGCTTTGAAACAATGCAAGCATGAAAGCCCTTGACCCAGGGATCTAATCCTTATAACAGACAATCACGAGATCCAGAAGCAGATCAATGAAAAACACTGACTGTGGATTCTCCTATTCAACCTTCCGCAAATATTTATTGAACAGTTACTGTGTTCAGGCCACCAGGATATAAAAAGCAAAAAGAGCTAGAACAGAATGTTTTCCTTCAGCTATATCTAATTAATCTCTTCACCATTTCCCTACAGAAGGGAGATTAGAAAAACGATAGCTGTCATTTCCTGGGCATTTACAATGTGTCAGGTATTCCATAAGCATTTCCTATCTTCATCTCTGCAGATGCAAAACAAGACTTTTCTTATCCACAGTTTACAGGCAACCAGTCACACAGAAAGAGATGGGGCAGGGGCTGGAGCGGTGGCTAGGCAGTTACAGCGCTTGCCCAGCATGCACAAGTACACTAGCTCAAATCCCAGCACCACATACACAGCGAAGTCTTGGAGCAACGAAAGGCACATGAAAAACCAAATAAAAAATTGTTTCTCTCTCTCTCTCTCTCTCTCTCTCTCTCACTGTCCCTCTCTCTTTTAAAAAAGAAAGAAAAAGAAAAGGAAAGGAAAAAAAAAAAAAAAGAAAGAGATGGGGCAGAAAAATCCCAGAAGCAGGACCACAGGATGTAATATTCCACTGGAGTACACTTTCCATTATAAGAGGCTTGTATGGGATAGTATGGGGTTATGGGGCGGAAGGGGAAATGTGTGGTCCCCATGGACTCTCAACTAAACTTTCAGTCTAATTGATTCCCCCTTCATCATCCAATCTTCTGCCATGAGATACACACTGACAATGTTTTGTCAGAGAATATTGATGCTTGAACATTTAAATCAATTAATGCATCCTTCTGGATTGCGCATCTGTTAGGAACACCAAGTTCTCTTGCTAAGGAAGTGCAGAAGTTGTGGGCAAGAGGAAGAAGAAAAGAAGAAGATATTTGGGGAAGTATTCATGACTATACAAAAACATTTATATTTTGTTAAGATAAAACAATTAATTACCTATTTTTTTAACCTCAAAAGACAATCAGGGAAGCACAGGAAAGGTTCTGTTCAGACTGCTAGCACTCCCTTCCCAGGACCAGCTCTTCCTAGGTATGGGATTTTGAGAGGAGTCCCGAATCTTTCTGAACTTCGTAGAGATAATAATCGTTATGAGTTAAGAGCTCAACCATTTGCCATTTAGTCACCATAGTCCATTCTCTGTTAGGATGTGCTGACCAGGGGCCATAGCACTGGAATTTTCATGGCTAGTAAGCCACTCCCTATTCACTTCTGCATTGGTTTCAAGCCTGCTTAAGCCATTCATGCTTGTTACTGCAGCCACAGATTTCATTAAATATTGTACATGAGCCAGTGTGTCTGTGAAAACAACATTTGAATATTTTGCACAAGTCACTTTTTTAAATAACCTAAAAAATAAATAAATAAAATGTTCTATAAATTAGGAGCTTGTGAAAAATAAAAGTTTGGGAAAAACAAAATTCTAGAGGGATTCTGCCCTCACATTATCTATGCCTTAAATTTTTGTCAATTTCAAAGAAAGCCACACTAGTTATTGTACAACGTGTAAACCTAAACTAAAAATAGGTAAGAAGATTGATAGCTGTGGAAACGACCTTGACCTCCATGTCAAAAGATTGGTGAGTTCAGGAGCTGGAGTGGTAGCTCAGTGGCATGTGCAAGGACTCAGGTTCAATCCCTAGCATTACATACACAACTAAGAGGAGAAAACACAAAACCAGATGAAAAAAATAAAAAATGAATGAGCTCTCTGTCAAAAAAAGATTGGTGAATGCAAGCACATGTGTGTTTAATGTGTGTTAGAGTACTTTTCATCACTGTGATCAAAACACCTGACAATTTCAGTGGCCTCAATCCATTGTCAGTTGACTCTATTGCTCTGAGCCCAAGGTGAGGCAGAACATCTTGGCTGAAAAGAATGTCAGAAGAAAGCTTCTCAATTCATGACATTCAGGAAGCAGATAGGGAGAGAGAGAAAAAATAAACATGGATCCAGGGACAAAATATACAATCCCCAAGGCATGCCCCTGGTGGCCCACTTCATCCAACCATGCCCACCTGCTTACAGTTACCACTCTGCAATCCATTCAAGTTACCCATCCATCAAATGGATTGATACACTGGTTAGGTTACAGCTCTCATAATCTAATCATTTCACCCCCTGCATTAACACAGAACTCTGGGGGGACACCTCACATCCAAACTACACAAGGTCATAATTAAATGTTTAAGGTGTACATATTTTGTACAACTTCTTGACTTTATAAACTTTCAGCTTTCCAGTCAAACACCCATTGCAGATAAGAGCACTCTCTTGGAGCTGGAGCTATCTATGCATGAAGCCCTAAATTCAATCCCTAGCACCACAATAAAAGAACTGACTCTTCAATACCTACCTCAAATGGATATGGTTAAAATCAAACAGAAAACCTTGGGAGCTAATGCTGGGTACATGGTAAACTCTTTAAATTATAGAATCTCTAAAGCAGTGGCCTCAGTAGTCACACAACAAATATTACCTATTAAATTAGAAGGAGCAATAAGAGTCTGGTTCTACCACTGATTAGTCAGGCACTCACCAAGTCATTTTGCCTCCTGTCAACAACAAATGGAAGACTTTTGGACTAGAATCAGTGATGCTCAAATTTTTGCACACATATAAGATACCCCACCAGGGGTATCTTCCTAAGATGCAGACTCTGATTCAGTATGTCTGGGTGTGGCCTAAGAAGTTGTCTTGGAAACAAGTTCCATTCCATGCAACGCTTTTGGTCTGTGGTCCACACTTTGAGTATCAAGGGCCTGGCAAGTAATTTTCCAACTCAGGCATGCCTCAGAATCACCTAGAAGGCATCTTGAATCACAGAAACTCTGTGGGGTTGAACCCAAGGTTGCTTCTCTAAGTTTCCAAGTGATGGTGATACTAAGGGTCTACTTTTGTCATTATGAGAATTACTCTCTGAGATGATCTCTAAGCAGCTTTTTCTGAAAAACATTTTGATTGGTGAATTGTATATAATAGTAGGCTTTATTGTGACATATTTGCACCTATACGTATCATAAGATGGTTTATTTTCTTCCCCTATATCTCCCCTTTTCTTCTCATCCCCCCCCCATTCCTCTTTTCTCCTCTACACTACTGGTCTCCCTTCTATTTTTCCTGGCATCGCTTTTTTCCCTTTTTCTTTCTATCTTCCTCATATGAAAGAAACATAAAACCCTTAATTTTTTGAGCCCGGCTTATTTCACTTAACGTGAGGTTCTCCAGTTCCATCCATTTTCCTTCAAATGTCATAATTTCTTCCTTCTTTATGGCTGAGTAAAACTCCATTGTGTTTTATAGATACAAATAATCATATAAAAGGAAAATATAAATAAATAAAAGGAAGACCAGTACAGTAGAGGAAAAAGAACAGAAAGGGGGAGAGCAGAGAGAAAGAAGACATACAAGAGACTTGGAGCAAATTATTCCATGCGTATGTCATATATTCCATGGTTATATCAAAATGAACCCCAATATTATGCATAAGTATAATGTATTAATGAAAACATTTTTAAAACTCCATTGTGGGGCTGGAGCAGTGACTCAGCGGTTGTGGCGCTTACCTGGCATGTGCGAGTATTCAGGTTCGAACCCTAGCACCACATACACAGCAGTGTGTTGGAGTAATGACAGCCACATGAAAAATTCAATAAAAGTTGATTCTCTCTATCTCTCTCACTGTCCCTTTCTCTTTGAAAAAAAGAACTCCATTGTGTACATACCATATTTTCTTTATCCGTTTATCTGTTGACAGACACCTGGCCTATTTCCACAACTTGACTATTGTGAACTGTGCTGCGAATATGCATGTATCACTATGGTACGCTGACTTTAATTCTTTTGAATAAATAGACAGAGTGGTTTCGCTGGACCGTGTGGTGGCTGCGTTCCTAATCTTTTGAAGAGCCTCCATACTGATTCCACAGTGGTTGTACTCATTCATAATTTATAATCCCACCAACAGTGTGTGAATGTCCCTCTTTCCCCATATCCTCCCCAGTGTTCATTATTACTTGTATTCTTGATGATTCTCATTTTAACTGGAGTGAGATGACAACTCATTGTAATTTTTATTTGCATTTCCCTGATTGCTGAAGATGAGGAGCACTTTTTTCATATATTTGTTGGCTGTTTGTATTTCTTCTTCGGAGAAATGTCTACTTCCTTGACCCATTTATTGATCAGGTTATTTGGCTTTTATTTGGTATTAAATTTCTTTGAATTCTTTATATTTACTGGACACCAATCCCATTACAACTTGACACAGAGACTCAGAATGTACATGCCAATTTCAATCTGACCAAGTGTTATAGATGGAGAACACCAGGCTGGCTCTTGGCCTTCTAATCATCAGAGGTCATACCTGGGATCAAGCCCACTGTCCCATGTAAGTCCACCTCTGAGCCATCACTTCCCCATCAGCCTACAGAGTCCCTTTTCTGCTCCCTTTTCCCTTTTTTCCCTTTTTCTTTCTCTCTCACCAAGAAGCCCAAAGGAAAAGCTTCTAGTGGGGGTGGAAATAGAACTTCAGCTCTAATCCTGGTGTCTTGACAGGCCCAAAGATGCAAACATCACTTAATGTGACAAGCAAACCACAACTGCAATGAGAAAACACTGTTAGTCAGGTAAAGAGATAATGTGCATGGAACACGCTGAGCAAATAACAGCCTTTTGTGAGTCAGCATTAGCATAATTACTGAACATCAGTAATTGCTGAAATTATGTTCACCAGGATCATTTATAATTCTAAGTGAGAGGCTTCTTCCACGTATTTTCCCAGCAGGGAGGTGAAGATGGCTCACCAGCTGGTGCTAGACACTCTAAAAAAGCACCGGCCATCTCCCAAAGGCATCGCAAGCATGGACTTTAGATGGATGGTCCCCATCAGGCAAGCAGCAACTCTGTTGGAAATTTCTCCACATCTCTGTCCGCACTATATTTTTCCTCTAGAACTTTACCCCTCTCGTAAAGTCGTAAAATGTAGAGAGAGATGCTTGTGTCATGGTGTGCTGAAAGTGTAACAGAAGCTGGATCACCTGCCCAGGTGGGACCTTCTTAAAGTCAGATTCAAGCAGGGAGCTGCCATGTGCTACCAGATGCAGGGCAGGATATGAGAACTCCCATCTCTGCAAAAGAGCAATGAGTTTAATTGGTTGTGAACAGTACCTTGCAGAGTGTAATAAGGAAGAAGAAACCTTAAAGTCCAGCACCATGTGGATGTACATCAGAGAAGGGACTCCATAAAGAGTAACTTTCAGCACATTATTTCAGACACCAAGAATCCACTCCCATTAGTCCAAGCAGATAAGGGGACACAGGATTCAGAAGATAACCGGAAGAGGATCCAGAGCCTTACCTTAGCAACTGGTGACCAAGCGTCTCAAAATCACATCAGGAAGCAAATATCACTCCAACTGCTCAGGCAGGAAACCTGAGAATTGGCCTCTCGTTCCCGGGCATTCCAATTCCCACCACTACTTAAACTATATGACCACATTTCTGCTTGTTTTGTTTACTGCCATACCCCAGAGCCTAGAGCAGTTGAATTAACGAACTGAATAAATAAATCAGCAAGTCCTCATAACTCTACTCCCCAAAAAAGACCTTGCACCTGTCTTCTTTTTCCATCACTACTGCTAACATCCTTACCCAAGTCTTCGCCATTTCTCCTGCGGCCAAATGCATCAGCTCCTACATGCACCCATGCCTCCGCTCTCATCCCCTCTGAGCTTCATGCCTTGCAGAGCCAAGCGGTTGCTAACACTCAGATCTGGTGACACCCTGCCTAGTCCTAATAATCCAAATGCTTCCCAAAGTGTAACAAAGCATGCCAGTACTTCCTTTTATTAAATAAAGACCTGAACTAAGCTTATACTTGTGTATTATAACAGGCCCAGGCAATCTCCTGTGGACTTTCCAGAGCCTGCCCCTTCTGGGACCCAGTTTCATCCCACTTTGTCTGGTAGGTTTTTTATGGCAATCTCTACCCAAAATGTCCCTCTTGATGCTGAACTGTTCTCTGCTCCATGCATTCGTCATTGAGCGCTTGCCACCCGCTACCGGTGACAGGTATTACAATTACAGAATTAGTAACCCATACACTGTGCATTCCTACCCTCATAATGGTTCTCTAATTAGAATGCAAAATAAGCTTTCTCGTCAAGCTCTCTGATTTTCATCCCCATTTTACAGATGAAACTGAATTCCAGGGAAATTGTTCAAAATCACGAAGATAACAACTGTCCCGAGCTGAGATTCAATCAGGAGTTCAGACTTCAGCCACCGTATTTCTGTTATCTGTTGCTCCATTTGCCTTGATCTACCCAATTAGACTTGTCCATGACCTTCCATACCTAGCAAAGTGATACATAAATAACACATGATTAGTATTTATTGTCTACTTATTCTCCAAATTTTATAAGTAGTTTACAGGGGTTATCATTTAATTCTCTCAACCCTATGAAGTATATCCTTTTACCACATATCCTAAAGTGCAAATGAGACTTCCAAGGCTCAGAGAATTTAAATAACTTTTCCAAAGACACACAGAAGTCAAATAATGATGCAAGATTTAAAATCAGGCAGTCTAGCTCCTGAACCTGCATACTTTGCCACTGCGCTACTCTGTCTCCCTCTCTAATAGGCCCCCTGAGGATATCCATAGGTTGATTGGTGAGTACATAGACGGTCAGAGCCAGGGGAAGGGTCTTGGCAAGAACAAACCTCTATACCATCCATAAAATATCTGTCTTGGAGTGACAGTTGGCAGTTGATAAGGTTTGACATTTTCAAATCAATTTCTATTGATTTCTTTCTCCTGAAAAAAGGACATGAATTTGATGGATAAAGCCAGCCCTCGGTGTGCTTGGGCACTGTGGGGAAAGTAGGCCACAAGCCAGCTCTGCAGAGGGTGGCAGGGAAGGCATAGCAGCTGCATGCTGCTGGTTAGTACAACTTGTGTGTGGCAGAGGCCTGCTCCGAGGCATGGAGCAGTGTCAGGTGGATGACACAGGCCGCTTTCCATCATGACGCGTGTCTTCTCCTGGAAGAAACAGTGGTCTGCGCTTGGGCACAGCCGTGAAGTTATGAATATTTATGTGGTCAACGCACACAATCTCATTTTAACAAATACCATTTTGATGGATTTAACAAGTTAATCTAAGCGATTTCCATATCCTGGTGGATGCCTGCAAGAGATGAATGGGTGGCGTTTCCATAAATTCTACTGAGCGGGGAAACATTTGGAACAGATGTGTGCATAAATCCACATTTATTTGGTAAACATATTACTTTGTGATTCAGTCTTGAGCCTGTACTATGTGCCTAGCAAGGTGCCGCTGCTTTTCAGTGCTGAATTCCCCAGCTACTCTGTGAAGTCCCATCCCTACTGGGCCAACTAGGATCTAAGCCACAGTCAGACTCTAAGGGGAGATGGGCACCTTGATGGGGCAGAACTTGGGAGTGAGTGACATAGGGCTGAGCCCCAGCCTGTTGAGGCTGGAGAGCTTGCCACCCAGTGGCAGGGTGGCTTGGGCAAGACCAAGGCTCCTGCACTGTTCTGCTTGACCTTCTCACTTCCCCAGCTTGCTGACCACTGGAGCAGCTGCTCCCGTTAGCTTCTTCCTCGATTTGGACTTTTTTCTTTTTTTCTTTCTTTCTTTTTTTTTTTAAAGAGAGAGGGACAGTGAGAGAGAGGAGAGACACAGAGAAACAATTTTTATTTAGTTTTTCATGTGGCCCTCATTTGCTGTGTATATGGTGCTGGGGTTCGAACTCGGGTCCTGGTGCATGCCAGCCAAGCGCTGTAACCGCTGAGCCACGGCTCCAGCCCCTCAACCTGGGCTATTGATGCAGGTGTCCCACTTCAACTAGTGGAGCATTTTTACATGTTTAATCACAATTGTCCCCACCCAATAAATAATTGTACTTTGTCTTTATTTCATAGCAAAGGGAAGTGAAGTTCGGTGTTATTCAAAGGTTTCACCACAAACACATGGTTAGGAAGTTCCAGGTTGGTCATGGACATGAATACAGATCTTTTCCTTCTACATCATGTAAGCCTGCCTCTCATCCTTAGGTCCTTTACTCTGGAACCTGTTCTGAGGGCTTCCCTCACCCAGTGCTTTTCCACCTGAGGTGTATTGGATTACTGTCTTAGTTCTCCCCTCTGTCCTTGTATCAGAACTGCACCTCCAAGCACTTTGCTATTTACCTTTCTAGTTCCTACCAATACAAGATGGATCATATTTCCCCAGCCCTTTGATTTTGGACTAGGCCATGTGATTTGCTTTGGCCAGCAGAACTCTGAAGACAACACAAACTGAGCCTACAAACATGCTCACAGGTACAGCTTGGCCATTGGCACTCCTAGGATCCATCAGCAGAAGAGCATGACCCAGGTTGCTAGTTCAAGGAGGAGACCTGAATCCAGCCCATAATCTGCAGTGAAGATTAGCTTGCCTTGCAGACCTCCAAGCCAGAAAATAGATGTTCATTATAAGCCATGGAGAGTCTGAGGTTGGTGTGTAGCAAACACTAACACACTCCCAAACAATGGCAGCAAGCCCTTCGGAAAGCATCTGAAGATCTCCAAATCGTCTCTTCAGTTGTGCACCTTGTGCCAAATTGCTGTAACATGAGTTTACCTTATCAGGTAGGATATTTTGCAATTACTCTAATTCAACAAATTTCAACTCATTGCATTGACAGAATGCACATTTAATATGAAACGGGACAGACCACAGTGGAGACAGAAGGAAGCTGACTCAGTCTTTACAAGTGCACAGTCTGAGGGTAGAAAGGGATGTGAATTCAGGCCTCAAGAAGTAAGTGCTGGGGGCTGAGTGGTGGTGGCTCAGTGCACTTGCCTGACATGCACAAGGACACAAGTTTGAACCCTGGCACCATGTACACAACTAAGTATCAGACCAATGAAAGCCACATGAAAAACTAAACAAACTTAATTTTCTTTTTCTCTTGCTCTCTCTCACTGTCCCTCTTTCTTTAAAAAAAATAAAAAAGAAGTAAGTGCCATAAAGGAATACAATATGGTATACAAAGACAACTCTTGAGGCCATCCTTAAAGGCCAGATGAGAGTTCCAAACGCTATGATGGAATAAAAAGTAATTTGGGGCAAGTACAACTGAGTAAAAGCCAAGAAAATATGGCTAGGAATATCTTTTTGCACAATTGGCCAACAACAAGGGTTGGGGGTTCTAGGAAGTAGAGTGATGCCCTGGAGAGCTTTGGATGCTAGACTACAGGGTTTGCACAAGATGTGATGGGCAGCAGGGAGCCATGGAAGTTTCAAGAGGGAGCACTGTGAGGGAGCTGTGCCTTAGGAGATCCTTATGGCCGATGGCTAGGTGAAAGGATCCAGGGGGTCAAGGATGGAGAGAGAATACCCGGTAAAGAGCCCATTGCTGCCGTAGCCCAGCTTGGGAGCTTGGGACTGGAACATTGGACACATTAACAAGGACGAGGCATCTAATTGATCCCCTTGGGCAAGGCCACAGCAGAAGTCTCTAATTCACTCCAGCTGACACCCTCACCTTTTCTCCTCAGTTCCTCCAGTTTTCTGAGCTCTTCCTGTTCCTCTTTTTCTTGGGAGCCTGCAGGGTTATTCCTGCCACATATTCTATCACTCCAGCAAAGCATTAGCAAAAGCCATCCATCCATCTGCTGACTCCACAGAAATCGGTGAGTAACAGATCAAGGGACAGGGGAGGAGTGGGAAGCGAGGGGACATTCCTGATTACAATATTTTATCCTCAAGCTTTTGCCACCATCCATCAATTTTGCTAACATGAC
Source organism: Aplodontia rufa (assembly GCA_004027875.1). Classification (NCBI taxonomy): domain Eukaryota; kingdom Metazoa; phylum Chordata; class Mammalia; order Rodentia; family Aplodontiidae; genus Aplodontia; species Aplodontia rufa. The sequence goes on along the minus strand of PVKS010008928.1, from coordinate 46,125 downwards.
AAAAATGCTGGAGCTGAACGGTGGGGAGAAGAAAGGAGGCTCTTGTCTCCCAAAGGACCTAACAGCTCCCCCACAAGTTTTGGATTTGAAGGGCTAGATGTGAGATTGATGGGCACTGGAGGAGCCAGATCTAGGGACCTGGGTCTTCAGGGTGCAGTAGGGAAGATGCATGGGAAGGTGGTCAAGGAGCCACTGGGTCAAGGCCCAGTAGACTGAGAAGATCTACTTTATTTTAAAAACCACTCAAAGACATCATATGTAATTTTTTTTTTATTTTTCAAGAGAATCAATTTTATTTATTTTTTCATCTGGCCTTTGTTTCTCTGACACGTAATTGTATACATGGTGTCAGGGTTTGAACCCTGGTCCTTGCACATCCCAGGCAAGCACTGTAACGGCTGTGCCACCACTCCAGCCCTGACACAGTATGTATTTTAAGTGGGGAGAATTGGAACAAATCCCACAGGGGCTCGTGATTCCAGGGAAGCTGTCCTCACTCCAAGTGGAGTGATAGCTTCCTCATGCCTTGCCCCAGCCCTAGGAATCCCTCCTTCTCCCTCCCTCCTGTCTGCTCCCCCACACACCCGTCTTCCCACTCCTGCCAGGCTCTGGGTCCTCACATGGGCTTTCTGTGAGTTCAGCTCCTAGAATACGACCTACTGTGTGTGAGTGCTCAGAGATGTGTTGCTGAGGGCCAGCCTCCCCGGAGCCACCCTTCGAGCCAGCTGACCCAGACCACACAGCTGATACCCACGTGTGAAACCATTGCACAGCCTCACACGGGGCCATTCTGCCCTCTCTGGCCTCCAGCCCTTTCCTGACCACGCACCATTGGGTGCTCTCGAGCACCTGAATTTTATGGCTCTGTGCAGCTTCTCCTCCAGAGACCTTGGCTCAAGCCCTGCAGGTCACGTCCTACTCAGACATGAGATAGACAGCTCTGAGTAGCAGCAGTCTCCACTATAGCCTGGGCCTCAGAACCACACACATCACCCAGGTATATACACAACTCGTGCATCTACAATCCATGCACACCAGGTACCCTCCATACAGCAAGCAATGCTTCCACACCCCCACCGATAGGCATCACGCACAGCGTGCACACATATCACACACATATAAAACACACATGCATAAACAATATATGCACACATGCATCGGTACTATGCATACCCACCCCCATGTGTTTACTCATGTATGTGGTGCACTGTGTCCACCCAGCCCACACACATATGCATACCGTATATATCATACCCATATACCACACACTTATACATACCATGCTCACTCCACACATATGTTCATGAAGCATACAAACCCCACATGCACATTCTGTACACAGCACATACACCATGTACACAAGTGCACACGCACACACAGTGTATTCACTGTGACTGTAATCCCTCCAAAGTGGCCACTTCTGCTCCAGCCAAACCAGAGGTGATTGTTCTTTGGAAGGCTTCTAGAAGCATCATTTCTGTGACTCTTTTTAAAACTAAAACCAGGGGCTGGAGCAGTGGCTTGGCGGTTACGGCGCTTGCCTGGCATGCGCAAGTACACGGGTTCAAACCCCAGCAACCCACGTACACAACTAAGTGTCGGAGCAATGAAGGCCATGTGAAAAACTCAATAAAAATTGATTCATTCTCTCTCTCTCTTTCACTGTCCTTCTCTCTTTAAAAAATAAATAAATAATAAATAAAACCAAAAGCACAACTCTTTTTTTTAATAAATATGGAGTTTTTCAACTATTAAAGAAAGAGAAGGGCCATGTTGGGCCCCAAAGGGAAGCATCAGGGGGGAGTCTGACCCACTCTGACATCCTATATGCAGTGGGGGAGGCAGCACAGACTGAAGCCCAGCATGAGGTCAGCAACTGGCAGAGTCAAGGTCCTCTTCCCACCAGGGCTGGGGCTGACCTGCCCAAGGGCACGAAGAAGCCAAAAAAGGTGGCAGTTTCCATAGCACTGATGCCAGAACTGCACCCAAGATGACGGTGAGAGAGGCCGACCACACCCTGCACACAGGCAAGCCAAAGTGTAGAGGCAGTGACACACAGATAAAGCCCAGGATCTGGGGCCAGATGCAGGATCCAGGTCCTTCTCCCAGGAAGGGCCCAGAACCAAAGAGTTCTGGAGCAAACAAAGACAGGGGCTCACGTTCCTCACCCTCCTGGCCCGGCAAGCACACAGGATGGAGAAAGGCAGGCTGACTTAAGAGATCAGGGTGGAGCAGGTGGAAAGCAGTGTGGCGAGTGTGGGCACGGCACTCTTCAGGGTGGCCATTCATTCACTCAGCCACTGGCACTAACCCCGCCCCCCCGCAAGAAGTGGGCCTCTGCGACCATGGAGTTCACCAGTTTATTCATGTGTTGCTGCATGACAGTTGCTCTGAGAACTTCATCATTAGGTGATCTCACCATTATGCAAACACCACAGAGTGTACTTGCACAAACCTAGGTGATGGAGCCCGCTAGGTTGTACTTGCTCCTGAGACCACGATGAACAAAACAGCAAGAGACAAAAATCACATGCAGGAGAAAACAGTGCAGTCAAGGGATGCAGGAAACTCGAGATGCAGGAGGCAGCTGCTGCGCAGGAGAGCATGCTGCCTACACAAACATTGTATTAAGTAGAAGTGCATGCTAAAATAATCATAAAAAGTATAGAATAGTAAACACATAAACCATTTAATATTAGTATCCAGTAGTGTGTATTCTCCATATTGTATGTGCTATACTTTTATTTGATTAGAGCATAGTAGGTTTGCTTTCATGAATGATGAACTGTGCCAAGATGTCATGGCAGCTATGACATCACTAGTGTCAGGAACTTTTCAGCTCCAATGTAACTTTATAGGACCATCGTCATATGTGGGTCATCATTGATCAAAATATTACTGAACAGCATGCAGCTGTATTTAAAACCGAGCTGAGGGCTGTGAAAGAGTTTAATTTTGCCAAGTGGCTCTCTGGCAAGAGCCACTGTTAACCTCTAAACCTGACTTGAACGTTCTGCGACACCATGTACAAACCCCCAAATTACCCTCTTAACACACACCCTCTCTCAGACTCACTCTTTTCCCCACCAGCATGCCAATCTTGTTCCTAATTTAGCCCTTAGAATAAGCCAGGTTGTCAGTTCTCTATTCCCTAATCCCTTCTCACCATGGCAATTGAAACTGATGATTGCGATGTTGCTGAGTGCCTCGTTCCACCATCTATTGTGTGCGGAGTGTCGGTAATCACTGCCACAGACAGCTTACGGGAGCTCACGGAGCCAATGCCAAATGAACAGCACCCCCTGCCTCTGCCCAGGCCCATCTATTTCAACAAACCCCTGTGATAGGAGATGAGCTACTGCCACACACTGGGGGGCTCTAATTTAGTGGGAAAAGTGGTCTCTGATGGGTCAATCAACTGGTATTGGGGAGGCCTCCTAAAGTGCATGGGGCTTAGGGGACAAGCCAGGGAACCTTCCTGGAGGAGAGGATGAGCCAAATCTTGAAAAAGGAGCAGGAGGAAGTGAATGCCCAAAGATGTGGCAGGAAGAGGAATCCTACAAGCCAAAGAGAGTAGAAGGCGGCAGCAGCACAGTGAGCCAGATTAAACCCACCCGGGGACCTCCACATGGAGGTCAAGAGTGGCAAGAGATAAAGCTGTAAGGGACCCTGGGGTCACAGCCCCTGCAAAACCTGACCAGCCAGATAGAACTTGGGTTGATTCAGGAGCCGATGGAAAGTCACTGGAGGTGCTTTGCAGAGAAGGCAATTGCAATAGTCGCAGGGAGGTCAGGGGAAAGGGTGACTTAACTAAGTCACCTGGATGCAGTTGCCGAGGCCCTTCTAGGACACATCAAGTCAGGATATCTGATGGCAGGCCCCCAAATGTACATTTTTCCCCAGGGATTGAATGCAGGAGCGCTTAAACATTGTGCCACATCCCCAGGGCATTCATTCATTCATTCATTTGGCACCAGGGATTGAACCCAGGGGCACTTAACCTCTAAGCCTCATCCTCAGCCCTTTTTATTTTTTATTTTGAGACAGAGTCCTCACTAAGTTGCTGAGGCTGGCTTTGAAGTTGAGATCCCCCTGCCTCAGCCTCCCAAGTCACTGGGATAACAAACATGTATCATAAAATGCTCCAGCTCTCAAAGTTTAAGAGCCACTAAATAAGACCAAAAAAAATCCCTAAGAAGGTGCTTGCCAATGTGCTTGAGTATATTTTTAAGAAAAGCCTTAAAAAAGGACCACTGAGGATTGAAACCTCAGGCATCGCAGTGAAGAGCCTTCTCCCCTGTTAAACCCACCACACCAGCTGCTGCACTGTCTGGCAAGCAGTCCATTCATGTGTGTTCACTCATTGGTCAACCCAACCAGTTTAAGCAGAAACCTGGAAAACCCACCCACATTCTAATCCCACACTACCACTCACCAGCCACTGATGAGTGGACAACTTGCTCAACCTTCCCAGACTGGAGTCGGAGGTAACCGCTTACCTTGGTTTCCCAGAACTTTCTGGAGTATAATACTGAAAGTCCTGTGTCCCAGGAAACCCCTCGGTCTTGGAGAGACAGATGGTTAATCACTATCCTTTGGTTCCCTAATTTGTCAAATAAAAGTGTCAGTATCTGCCTATGGGGACGCTGTGAGTTTTGGTGAGGTCTTCATCGTATCTGAAATATGGTAAGTTGTCAAAAATGCCAGTTCCCTGTTTTGTTTATCTTCTGTCACTCAGGCTGTCTCCTCCAGGTCGCAAATTAAACCATCCCACTCCCACTCAACTGGAGGGAGCAACTCTGCTCACCAAGCACTTTCTCAGGTCCCATTCCACTTGCATCTCACAACAATCCTGAATCTAAATCAGGGCAGAAATTTTGTGCCTACTTGAAAGATGGGGAAATGGAAAATCGGACAAGTTAAATAGCTCAGTGAGAAACTCCTCTCGACCCTTTACATACCTGCCCAAATCCTAAGGAAGAAAACCGCTAGCCATACTTTTAGTCCCCTTGGGAGGAGGAATAGCTAACGGGATCGGTCAGTGTGTGACATTCACTAAGCTACATCGTACTGATGGGTGATGGGCCATGTACAGTCCTTTCGACCAAGTTGTTTGTTTTCTCTGTAGAGTTACAGATTTGTTTGGTAAAAACCAACTCAGATTTAAACAAAAGTGACTTGAGAACAGGAAACCTAGTTAAGCCCAGCAGCCAAAGCAACCTTCTCCAGCCATACTTCTCCCAGAGGGCTTTGAATTGGGACTCGGTGCGCTTGTTCAATCATAGTTAAAGCTGGAACTCTGTTTCTCATCTAGCTATTGATCCTTTGCCAGAGGACCCAGTAGCAAAGGGTGGGCTTGCAGAAGGGAGGACTGGTGGTTTCATAAAAGCCTAATGACTAGACTAGCGGGTTGCTAACAATAACTACTAGCCCAGGGTGACCCAATGGCTCAGCTGCCAAGCAACACTTGAACCCATGGCAACTGCTTCTGGGTCCATTGTCCTTCCCCTACTCTGCAGCTACACCCTGGAAACCTCATCTCACAGGAACTCAATCAATTCTTGTTAACACTCTCACCCCAGACAAGCAGCTTTGAAAAAAAAAAACTGTTTTAGGCAACACGATCAGCCTTTTGCTGTTGTTCATTAAGGGTTTAGCAGCTCACTATTGATTTCCTCACAGCTGCCTCTGAACTTTAATTCCTGCAGCAGAAAAACAAGGCTCTGTCTGCAACATTTCCTGTCCAAGTGGCGGGTAACAACCATTCCTGGGATGCTGATCTCCCCAGTGATGCTGCAAACCACAGGATGCCTGCAACGTGTCCTTTGTCCATTCCAAAGAGTGATTTCTATAACTGCAGGAGGTCCCTTCAAATGTGAGCTGCAGCTCCACCTCCACCCTAAGTCAGTAGTGCCTCAAACCCCAGCTTTTGAAAATCCAGTGACCCCTCCCTTTTTCCTCCCACTGATTGCAGTTACAGGATTTAAGAAGCTGCTGCCTAGAGTTTCTATTATGTCTGCTGCATCCAGTTTTCTCTTGAACGTTAATTCTGAGGAATTGGACTGAACCTTGATAATCTTCCAACCCCCTATACAATATCCCCACCAAGTGGCCATTCAGACTTTGCCTGGACACCTCCGTGGACAGGAAACTTACCTCCTCCATGAGAAACTACTGCATCTCGTAATAGCTCTGAGAGGCACAAAATGTTTCATCATGTGAAATCAAAATCTGTCTTCCTGAAATAGTGTGTCCACTACACTCTCAGTATATCCCAGCACCTAAAGAGGACAGGGATCCCTTTGGTCACAACAAAATATCACCTCTTTATCTGGCACATTATAGGTACTTGATGTTTGTGGAGTTAATGAATGAATCAAGTCAACAGTTATTGACAAGACCATGCATTGTGCTAGAATAACGGGGCACCCTCTGAAACGACTGATAGGAGCGAGTCCTGGTGATGCGGAATGATGGACAATGGCTTTCCTGCTTGTGCTCACTCCGAGTTCCAGACTCTGTGGTCAAACTAAGGTATGACCCAAGCTTTTCAGGGACATCTGGGTCTATAAATGCAGCAGAGAGCTGTGTCAAGTGTCTGAACTCTTGGTGGGGTAAGGGCTGGGCAGAATTCCTGCTGCAGAGAAGTAGTGTCGTGTGAGGGTTAACACAGACTCCTGCGCTGCCAAAGAGCTGAGCAACTTTGAGTAAGTGGCTCAGCCCCTCTGGGTTTTGATATCCTCAGGTAAGTTCAGTGATAATAATAATAATTCCTCCCTCCTGGTATTGTGAGGATTGAGTTAATACAAGCAAGATGCTGGAAGTAAATATCAGCTGTCGCTATTCTCCACACCATGTGTCTCCAAAGACATCAGGAAAGAATAACTCGTGGTTTTCTCTGCTCCTCATCACTGAAGGCCTGGATCAGACCCATAACACCTGTGTGAGTGAAGAAGCTACCTCCGCAGCAGCCCCTCTGCACTCTCCTGGGCGCTCTCTATATTTCTCATTGCAGACAACCTGGTTGGAATTCTCCCCTTGGCCCAGGAGCTGCGCCATACACATCTAAGAACACTTTCTCATCTTTATCTCATAAAGCAAGCCTTACTATCTCCATTTTACAGACCAAAAAGCAGAAGCCTAGAGAGGTTAAATAACTTTCTGAGGATGCACAGCTCATCGGGAACAGACAGGGATGCAACCTTACAGTTGCCTGCTCCAGAGCCTATGTTCTCTGCACCGTTCTGTACTTCCTAAAAAGCGGGCAGTGCTTGAAGTTACAAAGGGAGGGTGCAGTCTGGCAAGATGTGTCCCACCAGAGGGGAAACTCTCTCATAGCCACTAAGGAGGCCACGAGCGTGCTGCTCCTTCCGCAGCCCTTCTTTATCTGCACTTAGCATGAAGGTAAGTAAGGTGACACCAGTGCCAATGGCCCAAGAGGCTACAGTGGCCTGAGTGGTCACTCGATGGCTAGTGTTAGTGTGCTAGATGCAGCGGGATCCAGGGTGACAACTGGTGCCCAATCCTGACTCTAAAGCACAACTATAGAAATGGCATAATGAGAATAGAAGTTGGGGGCTCACATTCATCAGCCTGAGCCCCTCGCCTGCCACTAAGCAGTCACATACAGAATCTGTTTTTGCTTTGTGCCTGTAGTCCAAGCCCCTGTCCCTGTGACCAGGGTTCTTAGCCTCTGCATCAAAGCTCGCATTCTCAGGGCTCCTTCCTGTCCTCCCTCTCATCACCAAGAATGGGCCTCTGTGACTCTTCATTATCCTGCTCTAACCTTTCTGCAAATGGATGGGTCTAGAACCAGACACATTGCCAATTACACATGCCCACCACCCATTCCTGCCTCAGCTACGAAAAAGCAATAGGACCCAGATGGGAGAAGGAAAAGACCAGGCAGGAATGCCTGCCAAGAGGCTTTTGCAATTGTCCAGGTAAAAGATGACAGTAAATCACAGGTGGCAGGAAGCCTGGGTGGGAGGGAGCTATGCTATGGCCATCACCAGCAGCGGGTAGGTCACAGTCATTGTTGGGTCATTGTGGAAGGCAGTTCCTAGGTTGCTCCCAAGGATCATCCGTGCCTATTGTCCATGCACTTGTCATTCATATAAAACCCACTTGGATGTGGGCTGGACTTGGTGACTTGTTTCTAACATAATACAGTAAAAATGTGGGGATATTACTTTTGAAGACCCCTTCTTCCACCTTGCTGGGCTTCCCTCACTCACTGATGAAAGGAAGGTGCCTTGGAGAAGTCCTTGTGACAAGGAACTGAGAGAGACCTCTAGACAGTGCCCCACAGGGCAGTGAATCCTACCCACAGCCGCGTGGGCAAAATTGGAAGTGGGTTCTCCTCCAGCCAGTTTTGAGTTGACTCATTCCTGATTGACACTTTTATTGAATCACGTGATAGACTCTGAACCAGAGGCTCCAACTAAGCTGTTCCAAGATCCCTCTCCACAGAAAGTGAGCTAATAAATGTTTATTATTTTTAAGTTGCTAGTTTCAAGTGTAATTTGTTACATCTTAGATAGCCAATGCACAGAAATGAACCAGGGGGTGTTTTTTCAACTCACGAGGAGTTTGGAGTGAACTGTTAGGCATCTAGGACCAACAAAAAAGACAGAGAGAGAATCCTGTCCACAGTGGTGCCTCTTCCTTTTGCAGCTCCTTCAAGAAGCTATCTAAACTTAAGAGAAAATTCTTAGGGAGCTGGTAGAAGAAAATAAGAAAATCCCATCAAAATTGACAGACAGAGAGGCTTGGGAACCCTGTCTAATTTTAAAATGACTAAAATGGCTGAGCAGTTCTTTCAGATAACCTTTAACACAGGTAATCACAGGTAATAAAGCCACTCAAAAATATAGGAATTAAGAGATTTCCAAGATCAATAAAGCACACAGCAAATACTGGAATTGTTCTCCCAATCATATTTTGGTATTGATGTTGGACCTCTAAGAGGTGCCTCCAGTGAGGAGCAGATCTGGGGCACTCTCTGCTCTCACTGACCAGGCAGAAAGGGACTGTAGATGTTTCAACTACGGGAGGACCAGCTGGCAACTCTTACCTGAGTGGCAGCTTTCAATGCTTCCAGGAGTTGAGATGGTAGTAAGAGAGACTAAGCAATTACCAAGAAGGTCGCTATGTGTAGCAGACAGGACAAGACTCCACAGTCATAATTTGGAGTTTGAAATAACTCTGGTTCTAGCTTACTATGTGACCTTTGGTCAAGTTACTTTATCCCTCTGTGCCTTGGTTTCCTCTCTGCAAAATGAAGTAAAAATATGCACCTCACACAGGTTGCTGTAAGAGCTCAATGTATCTGCACAGAGTCTGACACCGAGTTTGATATTTAATAAATGTCTGATCATGTCAGAAAGTGGATAAAAAGCACGCAGAATGTGACTAAGAAATAAAAGGGAGAGACTGAGACATAAAGAATATACAGGTATGATTCCACAGTCAACCTTTGAGGTAGCCAGACTCAAGTTGGTGGCAAAGCATCACAGTTACCAGGGTAAGGCACAGAACAGAAATGATGGTATGTCACTTCTGAGACTGAGTTATAAGGACTGTATTTTCTCCCTCAGACTCTCCCTCCTTCCGCTAGATCCCTTGCTCTGAGAGAAGCCAACTACCATGTTATGAGAACCCGGAAGCTCACAGGTCAAGGAACTGAAGCTCGACAATCAGAGTAAGCGTGGGAGTGGATGTGCCAACTCCACTCAAGCCTCAAGATGACTGCAACCTCTTCATAAACTCTGAGCCAGATCCATTCTGCAGAGCCACTCCCAGATTCCTGACCCACATGAACTATGAAATAATAAGTATTTGTTGTTTTTAAGCTGATATATTTGGGGACAATCTGTTATGGGGTAGAGGACCTTGTGAATTGTCTAATTGCCTAACCAGGAAAAGAAGGAGATAAGAGTGAAAGACAGTGAAATCTGATCTTGATTCTAAGACTTACAGGCCAAGTAACCTCTGCAAAATGAGGATGTAAGGAATCCATTTGGCATATAAAATAAGTCATGAAAATATTTATATATTTTGATTCATTTGTACTGATTCTAGTACTCCAAAGTAAGGAAATAATATGAAATATGTGAAAGCCATTAAGTACAAATATGTAAAAGATGTTCACTACAACATTTTCTACAATGGATTTGAAAATAAAATAATATGATTTTTCCCACAATAGAGAGATACTAGCATCTTTAATGTTCAAGCATGTTACACACTGTATCTTACACATTTCCACAACAGCTTCTTTATCCTTATTGTAGAAATGAAGAACTGAGACGAAGAAAGCTAATTCATTTTCCTGAGATTGTATAACTTCATGATGAATCAAACAATTATAAGTAGACTTCATCCTTACATCACATATACTATGTGCTAGGCATTAAGTACTTGGTATATAATAACCATTTAACTCCTGATATGTCTGACTCTACCATACTCAAAAATATTGAAAACAATTCTGTGGCTCAGTCGCTGTACTAAGGACCAAATACAATACTTCTTTCTTTCTTATAACTCCATATGGTGTGGGTTACTATCAGATCTATTATATGAATGAGGAAACTAAGGCTCAGAGAGCAATTGCTGTACCTCATTAGAGGAAATAAAATATTTGAGTGTTAATCATAGCAAGAGGAGATCATAAAAAAAGAGTTAGCAAGCAGAGGAAAAAAAAAACATTTTTACCAAACATGAACTAATGTGGTAGATATCACTGTGTAAGTGCATGGACACAGAAACAAAGCTTTTGGTCTTATGGCACAGGATTTTGACTTTATCAGGAAGGTTGGAAAATAAGCAAGAGTATGTGTGTATATCTGCATATACATCTGGAAAATTTCAATTAACAGGCTCTGGCACATGATAGGACTCATTCATATTTTATTCCACTAATTATAGTGCAATAAAAGAAAGACAAAAAGAACAGAGTAGTCGGGCATGAGACACAGTTATTATGGTAAACAGGGTTATCAGAGACTACTTCTTTGTTCAATGACATTTGAGCAGAGACCTGAAGGAAGGAGTGAGTGAACCACTGGGCAAGAGCGTTCCAGGCCGAAGGAAGCAGCAAATGTCCCAAGATAGAAGTGCTCCACTATATGAGAAATAACAAGGATGGAATGGAATAAGCTAGAGTGAAATTAATAAAAGATAGAGAATGGCCCAAATTACATAGGTTCTTTTGGGCCATAGCAAATTTTGGTTTTTACTATGAATGCAATGGGAACCAGTGGAAGGTTTGGAGCAGAGGAGTGACATGTGTGACTTTGGATTGTTAAAGAAAAAGTCACTGTGGCTGCAAGATTGAGAGTAGACTCTATGGGAACAAGGGCTGAAGTAGGAAGAGCAGTTAAGAGGCTATCTCAGTAATTCAGTGAGACGTGATAGTGGCTTAGGCTGGGCAACTGGCAGGATTTGTAATGAGAAGTGGTCAGATTCAAGACATATTGAAAGAGAGATTACAGGATTGGTTGATGGATTGAATGCAAGCATAGAAGGCAGTCAAGATGACTCCAATGTTTTTAGCCAAAGGAACAGGAAGAATAGACACATCCCTTACTTAAATAGAGAAGACCATGCGAAGAGAAAGTTGAAGGAGGAACAATGCCATTATATATCCATGTGGAAATATGAATAGTCAGTTACGTACAAGTCTGTAGTTCATGGAAGGATCTTCATAGCATCATTAGGAAGAGAAGCAAAAGGGTTCTAGTAACTCATGAGGAACCAGGAGGGAGGGACTTGGGCTGGACCTAAGCCAGAGAGTGTTAACTATTACCATAACCTCCCCAACTCCTCCAGCCCATATAGATTTACACATCAGAAAACACAGATAATTTAGCTTAAGGAGAAAAAAATCCAGGATCATGATAAATGCAGCATGACTGCTATGTGAAAAAAAAAATTAAACTTCTAGAACTAAAGACACTAATGAAACTTTGTGAAATGTAAGATGATGTCAGCACCTGAATCCTGGTTGAGTTCCTACTTTCTGTATTTTGTAACTTGTAGCAAACTACTTAGGTGGCTTGTATAACACACACAAAAAAAAATATTAAGGGGATAGTAATACAAGCCTTTCTCCCAGAGTTGTTACAAAGATTATAATAATGACTACTATTTGAATAGCTGACAAAGTGCTTTTCACACATGTAATCTCATTTAATCTTCACAACCGATATGCCTTCCCTTGACACTCTGTAAAAGCCTATATTATTGCACTTAGCAAACTGTGTGGCAATGATCTGTTTATGTATCTGCTCACACTACAGACTGAAGCAGCCCAAAGGTAAAAGCCATGTCTTTTCTTCTTTTGCCTTAACAAGTAGCACAGGCCCTGGCACATTATAGGAGTCCAATAAATGTCTGGGCATGGATGAATAATGGCTGGATGATGCAGGGGAAGATGAGTGGTTGAAAACTGGATGGATGGATGGATGGATGGATGGATGGATCAATTGATGAATCAATTGAAGGAAGGAAGAAAGGGTGAAAAGAAGGAACAAGGAAGAAGGAAGGAAGGAAGGAAGGAAGGAAGGAAGGAAGGAAGGAAGGAAGGAAGGAAGGAAATATGAACAGACATGGGATCAATGGATCAACAGATTAATAGTTAAGGCATGAGTATTTGACTGTCCCAAGGCTACATGGTTACCCTTAAGGTCTACAGACAGAGACAATCACCACTTCCTTCATCCCAAACTGAATATTTTGAAAGCCATGGCTGGTTTTCTTAAATGTCTGGATATCTTAAATGTATGATTTTGGTGAGTCCCTGCTCTTAGCTGTCCTCTCCCATACTCCTATGTGCCCACTCTCCTATGTGCTGTTCTCCCATTTTTCAATTTCTATGCCATGCTTATCTCACCCAAACCTTCCCATTCCAAGGTCAGGACCCTCTAAACCATGAAAACTAGGTCTATATTGTCCAATTCACTTTCATCTCCTGCACGAAAGTAAACTTAGCTGTCACCGATGGCCCACTTGCCCTACAGCTCTCTCTCTCTGGAAACTTCCCCTTTCACCACATCTCTAGAACCTCTTTCGCAGACACCCGTGTGTTACATATTCTGTGATGTGCCACTTCCATGAACTGACTACGCATGTGTGTTATCTCTTTATTGTAGCATTTTCCTCCATGTTATCCAGAAGCAATGCACACAAAATCAGATTGTCTGTGCAGATGCTTCAGTCTCATTCTCATATTTGGAAAGATTTTATAATTAGATGTGTGCAAGAAATGTGAGACACACTGCATGTGCATCACAAAATCTCGATTGCAAGGAGTAGAAAATGAGCTCAAACTTTTGCTTAAGTTAAAATAAAAGTAAAGTATTAGCTCATGTAACTTAGGAAGCCCAGTAATGATTCTGGTGCCAGATTGTCAAGTCTTCATCTTTCTCGGGTAGGCTCTTTCTTCTTGGTGAAAATGATGACCATTGGCAATTTCTACCTTATACATAATCCAAAAGCATCCATCTGTCAATCATCAGGACTCTGGTTGGCTCTCAGTTACATCACGTTTATGAAGCCCTAATGAATGTTGCATGATGACTAAGAACCCAAAAGGAACATACAGAATTGAGAAGAAGAAGGTAACATATGAATCCCTCAACATGAAACACTGTGCACACTGCATTTAAGACAAGTCTACACTATCTCAAAACAAGTCAACACTGCACTGGTAACTCACACATCGTATAGTTAATCCTTTGACTTTTATATCTGCATCACTTTCCAACTTACTAAGAATTATCAGCATCTAAATGGAACATCAGGTTAGTTAGTTTTTTGTCACTGTAATTAAAAGACCTCACAAGAACAACTTAGAGGATGGCAAGTTTATTTTGGCTCACAGTTTTGGAGGTCTCAGTCCATGGTCAACTGACTCCATTGCTCTGGACTCAAGGTGAGGCAGAACATCATGGCAGAAGAACATAGAAGAGGAAAGCTGCTCAACACATGGCAGCCTTGAAGCAGAAAGAAAGAGAAAAAGGGCCCAGGGACAGATAGAATTCAAGGCCATGGTCCCAATGAACTACTTCCTCTAGTCATGCCCTACCTGCCTACAGTTAACTCCCAGTACTCCACTCAAATTACCCTCATCCACTGATGACCATCTCTCCTAATCCAGTCTTTGCACCTCTGAACATTACTGTATTGCTTACCACATGAGCTCTTTGGGGGACATTGCTAGAGCCAACCCATAACAAACATTAAAGGAAAGCTGGAGTATTTTGCCCTCTAATCAGAAAATTACTCATAAAATTGTTGATAATGGCTTTTTCTAGAGAAAACAGTGGGAATGTGAAGGGCAGATATTAGAAAGAGATTTGATTTGTTTTCCTACGTATATATTTAAGTATTGCTTGGTGCTGCCACAGGAGTATGAAAGAACTGAAAAATCTCACCATAAAAGAAAGGGAATTGAAGATTTAGGAGTTCAGTTCAAAGAGACTCTCAAGAAAGCAGAGCAAGAAACAACATTTCCTGGAGGATATGTGCAGAGCTGCAGGGCCTCGCTCCATGCCCTTGTTCCTGGGAAAGTTAAACCAGGCGTGAGGTTGGCAACATCTGTAGTCCCTTCCCAAAGCTGAGGAGCTGGCATATAGCTGAGAAAGTTGTTGTTTTTATTAGGGCTGCATTTGTCTACGGTTTAAACCTGCACTCGAGTGTGTTAGGAATTAATTTGAACATGGAAATAACATTCCTTTGAACAGTATGCTAATAAACTGAAAGTTAAATTGGGTCAAAAATATGTTCTACCCTTAAAAAATAAATTACAGAATTTCAGAAAAACTGACCAGCATTGAAATAGGAAAACAACAGTTTGGGAATTAATTTTTCCTCTTATTTGATAATTATTAAATTCCTGTGGATGTAAGTTCCAGTTGAATTATCAACCTTGTCTGGACAGAACAAAAATGATAAAAATGAAAAGCTCATAAGTCAAATAGGGTGAATGATGATATACAATGTTGGTATATTTTGGAACGGGGGAAAACGTGAATGATGTATTTGAGTGTCATTAAGGCTGTCATTGATGAGAAATGAGGTCACTAAATCTGACAGTGTGCTCATGATTTGGGAGCCAAATGGACATGGAATATAAAATTAAGAGGGAGAGAGAAAGAGAGAGAGAGAGAGATGACATGCCTAATCCACGTTGAGAAATCTAATCGTTTTCACCCAGAACACGGTGGCATTTGCTGAGAATTACTATGTTTAAAAACCATCAGTATTGTATATTCTAGGGTCATGTTAAGTTTGAAAAGAGTATGGATAAAATGAGAGAATATGGATTCATTGAGACCACCTGGAGTTAAAGAATTTTACACTAATCTGAGTGGATTTAATTTTGTAAAGCAGAGTATTTGTTCTTGTCTTGATCCCCTGTGGATGTGGGGAATAGAAAGACAGATAAACAAGTGTTTAGCATTCCTGAGTAGACTAAACCTTTGTGCATTATTCAGTATGCAGCTGCTTGGAGGGAAATTTACATACAGCATCTTTCCACCCAAAAAACAGAAATGTGTGACTTCCCACAGACACACTCAGAGACTCCTTTTTTTTACTTTGTTAACAGTAAGTTCATCCAAATTTTCTAATACCAAATTCATCCAAAAGGCCAACAAGATTTAGAATTGTCCCAGAACTAAAGTCAAGGGATAATTACATTAAATTGGTGAGTATAACCAAGGTATTTAAAATCTGGACTATTACTGGGCAGGGTAAGGGGGCCATTTGTCCAAAGCCCCCCATTTTTATTTTTTTAATTAAGGAATCATATATATTATAGAGTCATAAATGCATATAAAGTAACAATATGATATGCATATATTCTTTTTTTTTATTTGTTCAAGATAGTCTTACATTTAGGAGGGAATCATTACTATACAATCATGAACACGTGCATAATGACCAAACAAGCAGAGACTGATGCCATTCTGTGGTCTCCCCTCTTTGGGTCCCCCCACCTTGATCCCATATTTCCCCCTACTTTACCCCCATGTTAGCTGGGCTTCTCATGGAAGTCGAAGGTTCCCCACTGGGTTGATAACCCCCATACTCTTTCCCTCCAGCTGTCTTGATATCTCTCCTATTCCCTCCTCCCCTCCTTGCCACTCTCCCTTCATCCCCTAACATCACAGGCAAGGTTTCCCCTGCTCGTGTAAAAATTCACCAATGTTGAGGTTATTATTAGCTTAGCCAACTATCAGTCTGTTGTTGATTGAATTCTAGCTTCCACATGTGAGGAAAAACATACAGCCCTTGAGTCTCTGAGTTTGGGATATTTCATTCAGCATAATTTTTTCCATCTCCATCCATTTGGCTGCAAATGCCATAATATTGCTCTCTCTCATGGTGGAGTAGAATTCCGTTGTATATGTATACGACAGTTTTTTAATCCACTCGGCCATTGAGGGGCCTCTGGGTTGGTTCCATAGTTTAGCTATAGTAGATTGAGCTGCTAAAAACAATGATGAAGCTGTATCTCTATCATATGCCAATTCTAGCTCTTTTGGGAAAATACCCAGGAGTGGGATAGCTGGGTCATAATGTGGTTCCAGCCCTAGTTTTTTGAGGAGTCTCCAAACTGCTTTCCAGAGTGGCTGTACTAGTTTATAGTCCCATCATCAGTGTGACAGTGATCCTCTCTTCCAACAGCACCCACACACACACGCAACATCTGTCATTGTTCATATTCTTCATTTTTGCCCCTCTGACAGGAGCGGGGTAGAATCTCAGTGAAGTTTTCATTTGCATTTCTCTGATTGCTAATGATGTAGAGCATTTTCTCACATATTTATGGTCTTTTGGGACTTCCTCTATTGAGAAATTTCTATTTAGCTCCCTAGCCCATTTATTGATTGAATCATTTGTGGTTTTGGTGTTCCATTTTTTTAGTTCTTTGTATATTCTGGATATTAGTCCTCTGCCCGAGGTGTAGCAGGCAAAGATTTTCTCCCATTCTGTAGGTTCTCTCTTGACACTCCTTACTAATTCTTTATCTGTGCAGAAGATTTTTACTTTAATGGCATCCCATTCATTATTCGGGGCTTTAATGCTTTCACTATGGGAGTCTTGTTAAGGAAGGCAGTGCAGACCCCTATGTTGTGTAGTGTTGATCCTACTTTTTCTTCAAGCAATTGTAAAGTTGCTGGTTTAATTTCCAGATCCTTGAACCATTTTGATTTAATTTTTGTGCAGGGTGAGAGGTACAGATTAAATTTCATTTGTCTGCATGTGGTTGTCCAGTTTGCCCAGTACCATTTGTTGAACAGGCTCTCCTTCTTCCACACTATGCTTTCTTTTTTCCACTATACTTTTGACCACTTTATCAAATATCAGATGGTTAAAGATTTGAGGGTTTGTCTTGGTATCTTCTCTTCTGGTCCGTTGGTCTTCAATTCTGTTTTGATACCAATACTATGCTGTTTTTTGTTACTATAGTCCTAAAGTATAATTTCAGGTTAGGAATTGTGACACCTCCTGCTTCCTCTTTCTTCCTTAGTAATGTTTTGGCTATTCTGGGTCTTCTGTTATTCCTATACGAATTTGAGAATTGCTTTTTCTATGAAGAATGTCTTTGGTATCTTGATGTGGATTGCATAGAATCTGCATAGGGCTTTCGGTAGAATGGCCATTTTGATTATATTGATTCTGCCTAACAAAGAACATGGAATGTTTTCCCATCTACTCAGGTCTTCTGCAATTTATTTTTTTAATGTTCGATAGTTTTCATTGAAGAGATCCTTTATATCCTTTGTTAGATTGATGCCCAAGTATTTTATTCTTTTTGAAGAAATTGTGAATGGGACAGACTTCTTGATTTCTTCTTCCGTGAACTTGTTGCTGGAGTATAGGAAAACTAATGATTTGTGAGTGTTGATCTTATAGCCAGCCACTTTGCTGAAATCGTTTATCAGCTCCAGGAGTCTTTTGGTCAAGTTAATTGGGTGTTCTAGGTATAGGATCATGTCATCAGCAAATGGAGACATCTTGACTTCCTCTTTCCTATTTGAATTCCTTTGATTTCTTTCTCTTGTCTGATAGCTCTGCTTAGGATTTCAAGGACTATATTGAATAAGAGTGGTGAAAGTGGTCATCCTTGTTTTGTTCCTGAATTCAGTAGAAATGCTTTCAGTCTTTCTCCATTAAGCATAATGTTGGCTATGGGTCTGGCATAACTGACTCTTACAAAATCAAGGTATCTTCCTTTGATCCCTATCTTCTCCAGAGTTTTGAGCATAAATGGGTGCAGAATTTTATCAAAGGCCTTTTCTGCATCAATTGAGATGATTATATGATTTTTATTTTTAATTCTGTTTAACTGGTGAATTACACTTATTGCTTTATGTATGTTGAACCAGCCCTGCTTTCCTGGAATGAAGCCCACTTGATCATGATGTATTATCTCTTTAATGTATTTTTGGATCTGGATAGCAAGAATTTTATTAATGGTTTTAGTGTCTATGTTCATCAGGGAAATTTGTCTGTAGTTGTCTTAATGTGTCTTTGTTGGGTTTTGGTATTAGTGTTATATTTGCTTCATAAAAAATGTTTGGGAGGGTTCCAAACCTTTCAATTTCATGGAAAAGCTTGTAGAGGATCAGTGTTAATTCTCTGTAAAGGTCTGGTAGAATTCTGCCCTGAATCCATCAAGCCCTGGGCTTTTCTTCTTTGGAAGGCCTTTGATTGCTGATTTGATTTCATTACCTGAGATTGGTTGGTTTAGAATTTCAATGTCCTCTGGTATTAATTTGGGAATGTCATATGTGCCCAGATATTTGTCTATTTCTTCCAGATTATCAAACTTGGCAGAGTAATATTTTTCCAAATAAATTCTGATCATCTTCTGGATTTTAGTTGAGTCAGTGGTTATATCTCCATTTTTCTCTTTGATTTTGTTGATTTGCTTCACTTCATTTTTCTTTTTGGTGAGATTGACAAGTGGTCTGTTGATCTTATTTATTTTTTCAAAGAACCAACTCTTTATTTTGTTGATAATTCATATTTTGTTGTTGTTGTTGTTATTGTTCTCAATTTCATTGATTTCAGCTCTGATTTTAGTTATTTCCTGCCTTCTACTAGGTTTGGGATTTGATTATTCCTCTTTTTGTAGGGATTTGAGTTGGAGCATAAAATTATTTATTTGGGCTCTTTCTTGATTTTTGATGATGGCATTCAGTGCTATAAATTTACCTCTTATGAATGTTTTCATGCTATCCCAGAGATTTTGATATGTTGTTTCTTCGTTCTCATTCATTTCCAAGAATTTCTTGATTTCTGTTCTCATTACCTCTTTTATCCTTTTATCCTTCTAAGAATTTGAGTAGTTTCTGTTGTTTTTCTTGCTGTTAATTGCTAAGATCATAGCATTGTGGTCTGATAGGATGCATAGGACTATATCAACTTTTTTGTATTTGTTAAGGTTAGCTTTGTGGACCAGGACATGGTCTTTTTTGGAGAAGGACCCATGAGCTGCTGAGAAGAAGATAAACAGCCAATTTAGGGTGAAATATTCTGTAAATATCTATTAAGTCCGGTTGATTAATAGACTTGTTTAGGTTAGAGATATCTTTGTTGATTTTTTGCTTTGATGAAATATCTATTGTTGATAATGGTGTATTAAATTCCCCCAGTATTATTACGTTGAGATCAATGAGGGGTTTAATGTCCTTGAGTATTTTTTTGATATATTTGGAAGGGTTGTAATTGGGGGCACAAATGGTAACTATCGTTATCTCTTGTTTATGAATTGTTCCTTTTACTATGATATAGTGACCTTCTTTGTCCATTCTGGCTAATTTTTGGTCAAAATTAACTTTATTGGATATTAGGATTGCAACACCAGGTTGCTTTTTCAGGCCACAAGCCTGGTAGACATCTTGCCATCCTTTCACCTTCAGTCTGTATCTATTTCTGATTGTAAGGTATATCTCCTGTAGGCAGCATATTGTTGGATTTTGTTTTTTGATCCAGTAAGTCAATCTGTGTCTTTTGATTGGGGCATTAAGTCCATTCACATTCAGAATTAGAATAGATATGGGAATCTGGATCCCTAATGTTGTGACTATTGCTGTGTTTTTGTGCCATCTTGAATAGCTTTTGGTGTGATTTATGGTTATTGACTTTCTTTTGTTTAAGAGTTTTGGAAGTTGTTAGCATGTTCTTCTGAATGGAGTATGCCCTTGAAAATTTTCTGTAGTGCAGGCTTTATGTTCATGTATCTTGCTAGCTTGAATTTATCATTGAAGTATTTAATTTCCCCATCACATTTAAAGCTGTGTTTTGCAAGGTATATTAACTTTGTCTGAAAATTGTTTTCTTTTAAAGTTTGAAAACTACCATTCCATGCTCTCCTGGCCTTTATTGTCTGAAATGAGAAATCCATAGTAATCCAAATTGCTCTGCCTCTTAATGTGATTTGGTGTTTTCCCTAGCTGCTTCTAGGCTTCTCTCCTTTATTTCTGTGTTATTCGTTTTAAAGATGATGTGTCTCAGTGAGTTTCTCATTTGGTTAGGTCTGTTTGTTGTCCTATAGGCATCTTGAATTTGATTTTCTGGATCGATTCTGATATGGGGAAAATTCTCCTTTGCAATTTCACTTAGAAGGTTCTTAATGCCCTTTGTTTGTTGTTCAATGTTTTCTTCAATTCCAATTACTCTCATGTTATTTCTTCTCATCTCCTCAAATAAATGTGGAAGTTCTGATCATGTTCAATAAGTTTCTTTTCTTGTCTGTCCTCCTTGAACTCAACGTTGCTCAGCCTGTCTTCATTATCTGATGTTCGTTCTTCAAGAGCTGAGGTTCTATTTCTGCTGAGTTTAATCTGGTATTAGTATCTTCCAAAGAGCTTTTGATTTGGTTGACAGTATTTTTCAATTCTGAGAGCTCTGCTACATCTCTTTTCAGAATTTCTAGCTCTTTGTATATGAGATATCTCATCTTCTGGAATTGCTCTCTTATCTCTTTCCTTAAATCTTCTTTCAATTCTTTGATTGAATTACTAATCATATTTTTGATACAATTTTTTAGGTCTTCATCTAGGATCCCAACCATGGAATCCTTGGAAGGAGAGCTGTGGGTTTGAGGTGAGGGATTGTTTCCATTTTTTCTCATGTTTACTTACAGGGAGTGTGACTTGAGGACCAACAGTGAATAAATGTCTTGGGTGCTTTGCTGATGGTATTGGAGCTTCTTATCTCTTTGCTTAGTTGGGCTGGGGAACAATTTGGGTAGCACAGTTTAATGCCTGTACCCCAATCGGTGAAGTCTTGTGGACTTTTAGGTTTTCCAATGCCTCAGGGGTTAAGGGGTAGAAGTCAATAGATGCAGTCAATGCATACAAGACACAATGTCAACTGTGGCTATTTTAGTCCTGATTAGCACCTGTAGGAGCAATCAGATTAGCATTTTTCTTCCATGAGAGCTCTCACACTATACTTAGTTAGCAAGCAAACACCCATTTTCAAGTAAGGCATTCTCTTCAGTTTAGCAGGACCTCTGTAGGTGAGGAGAAAAAAGAAAAGAAAAAGTCTACAGAGCAAAGGGAATGAGCTAGGAAGGTAGTGTGGAACTTATGAATTGGGATATAGAGCTATGAGGTAGTAGAGATGATGTAGGCTATTCTGCTATGGAAAAGAAAGAAATGGGGTGAGAGAGGGGTAAAGACTTTGAGGGAGGGTGAGGGAGAATTAAATATAGTTTAGGAACTGACAGAGTAGAGGGAAGAAGAGGGTAGTAGAGAGTGGGTGTCTCTTCAGCCCAAGGAGACTAAGGACTAGTTTGCGATATTACAGGCAGCCACAGTTCGAACACCAGCAATATGTACACAGTAGTCAAACACAAGAAGTCACAGTGACAGTAAAAGCCAACCACACAGACACACAAACAAAAATACATATATCCAGGAACACCAATTTCAATAACAACAACGTTAAAAAATAAAAGAGTTGGGAAGGTTCTGAATTATTACCACCAAGGTCAATATGTACCATGGGGGAATGTGTTCATAGCTGACTTCTAGGTGGAGACACTTCCCAGTTGAGTTTGTTGGAGGGAATGAGTATTGGTGATCTCAGCTGACAGTGAGATTCCCAAGAGGCCTCGCAGTATTTTTCTCCTGTACAGGGGTTGCAAACAATCACCTTCCCTGCTTCCTGTGAGAACAGACTTCAGAGCCACCCAAATTACACTCTTGAGCAGTTTAGTGTCTGCTTTCCCAAACTCCTGTCTCTCTTCAGCCAGGGACCCAGGAGCCGCTGGGAGTCTTGTGGATCCTGGTGCAGGATCCCATAGACCCTGCGCATGGAAGCCCAGTCCCACTTGGAGAGCCCAGGATCTATGGGATCGCATCTGTACACAGAAATCAGGGTCTGAAAGTGGAGACACTGAGTCCAGGCTGCCCCTTTTGTTTGTAGGTCCCTGAGGCTGATGCCTTGTCTGAGAGTTTCAAGCATTTGCATGTTGTTCCGGCAGCCCAGACCACCCTGGCTGATTAGGCCCTACTGAGCAGAATCCTGGTCACAGACTCCTCCCACAGTTCCGGAGTGTAAGGGGGGGGGCAGGAACCCTCCAAATGCGAGTTGCAAGACCAGAAGGGAGGATCCGCCAGTCCCACGCAGCCCCCAAGGGCAGAGAGTCAAAACACTGAGGATTTGGAGCCGCCTCCAGACTGAGCCCCCTAATCTGCACTGTAGCTGATAATTTTGGTTTCACTTTTGAAGAAGCAGTGTTCAGTAGTGCCCTGCGGAAGGTTTCAATAGGGCAGTGTCACCCCGCTTCTTCCTCCAATCAGATTTAGGTTCTCTAATTCAGGTGTATTAAAGCAGACCTACTTCAGCTGCAGTCTGGGCTCACAGGGGTCCCACACCCAGGTTCTGCTGAGCACTCACCACTGTGTCTGAGTTAAATTAATTGTGCACAGTTTCTGCCCCTCCGGGCTAATTCCCTGCCCACAGGTTGGGTAGCTGGTGGTGGCAGCATAACTTTCACCTTGGCTACGGCCAAGGTAATTTTTCATTCAGCACTCCACGGCATCTGCTACCGTGGTGCTACCACCTCCGCTACCGCCATCTCAATTCTCAGAGTCCCATTTTTTTCTTAATCATAGAAATTACTTAACTCTTAATCCTGAAGGAAACCTCTTAAGATTGTTGATCATTCCACCAACAGTGATTCTTTGTTAAATCATATGATAAAGATAATAAGTCACTATGGTAGAAGCTCTCCTACATTCATTTTCTTGAAAGGAACTCACTAGAGTTTTCTGATATGCACATATTCTTAAACCAGAATTACCAGGGCTGGAGAGATGGCTCAGGAATTACGGCATTTGTCCAGCATGCATGAGTACACAGGTTCAAACCCCAGTATCCACGTACACAACTAAGTGTTGGAGCAACAAAAGTCATGTGAAAAACTCAATAGAAAAATTTTTTTTAAAATGAGAATTACCCCCTAGATAGCTCCCTATTCTCCCTCCCTTTCCCCTCCCCCACCTATCCCATCCCCCCTCCCCCTGCTACATATTTATGATTGCCCTAGATTATGTGTTGTTATGCCTTTGTTGGGTCTAATACATAAGATTGACTACCTTTCACACAGGTCTGGGTTTAGCTCCAGCCTCCACAAATGAGTGAAAACATTCGGCTCTTGACTCTCTGGGTTTGGCTAACTTTAGCTCAGCATGATTTCTTCCATCACCATCTGTTTACCTTCAAAGGCTGCAATTTTGTTGCTTCTAATTGCTGAGTAGAACTCCATGGTATACATATGCCACAGTTTTTGTATCCATTCATCCAGTGAGGGGCATCTGGGCTGGATCCATAATTTAGCTACTGTAAATTGAACTGCTATGCACACAGATTTTGCTGTGTCACTGTAATGTGCTGATTCTAACTCCTCTGGGAAAATACTCAGAAGAGGGATAGCTGGATTGTATGGTGTTTTTTTTTTTTTTCTTTCCCAAGCCCCCATTTCTAAAGGACACCAAACCCATTGTTGCCTTACCTTCAACTGACTGGTTGTACATCCAGTCACATAGCAAGCCAACAAGTGTTTGCCACACAGCTTTAATCTTTTATCTCATTACCAAGACCCACCACCTTTAATGTACCATGAATTAACACTGTAATTAAGTTGTGAAGGACATAAGTGTATTGTATTTTATTCTTTGGCTGCTAATGTATTGTTAGTTTATTCATTGCAATCCTCTTTTAAGATCGATGAATTTTTTAGCCTTTTTCAGTGGGTAATTTCCCTCCATCCCCTTTACTTTTCAGTCTCCTAATATAGAGGAAAAAGCAGGGGAGAGCAGAAGATAAAATAGAAAGAATCCTGGGGGTTTTTTTCCATCTCTGAATAGTCATGGTCACCACCTAAAATGAATTCCAAACAGTTAATTTAATTGAAAGAAAGAGAATGGATGAGAGAAGAGAATGGTGGAGATGTTAGCAGACCAAAGAGTTTATGCCCAGATCCCCCATTGAGGAAGAAATAGTGGCTCTATTGGGTATGCTCTAATTTTTGTCACATGGAAACTCAGTCCCAGGATTACTAGATCTTCTAATATTTTCAAGAAGAGTGATAAATTCAGATTTTACATGAAGTCTCCCATTTTTTAAAAGCTAGCTAAAATTTTTTTATTATACTTTCTATATCAGATAAAATATATCTGCCATCCAGAGTTAGCCCATGGATCACCAGTTTGGACCTAGGATATAAGTAAAGGTAAAAGGTCAGTTGTGAAATATTTAAAGGTCCATGGCAATTTGGCGTTTCCCTCTAAGGACAAGATAATCAGAACATGGTCTGCAGGGCTTTGTGCAAACATGAGCAGTGACTCAAATTCAGTGAGATCATTTAATGCCACTTCTTCAGCACATGTGTGAGTCTGTTGTTAATAGAATGTGTGGCTCTATGATAATTGGGACTCATGCCATTTTAATGTGTGCATGTTTCTAGTATTGACCCTTTCTGTAATCATAGGACCCTGCCTTTTGAAACTAATAAATTGTTAAAATCGAATGTCACCAGAAAAAAAAACAAGTAGATTCCAAATTATTAACTATTCTTAATAAATTGAGATGAGTCGAAAGTTGAATTCAGGAACCGCAAAAGTGTAGAATTGGGGACTTGAAGAAATAATAATAGATAAAACTTTAAAGAGTTGAGTATATCCACTTACTTATTCAATGAATGCTAATTGGATAACTAATATACACACATGCCAGGAGTACACATGCATATGCTATTTAATCTTTACAACAACCCATGGCTTAGTTTGGATTACTACAGAAGCAGAATCTCAGGGAAAAACATTGAGTGCAAGTTATTTTTTGGAAGGTGTTTGCAGTACACATTTGTGGGGGAGTGGAGAAGTGAACCAGAGCAGGGAACTAATCAATTAAAAAATGGGGTACTCAACACACTGTGGAGCCCTGGGAAAGTTCAGAGCTATCCCATTCAAGGAGCTAAGGATCTGGGATATTTTTACAATTCTTTTTAGTCTTCCACTGAAGGCTGCTCCCAGGAAACTTCAGTTCTTTTAGTATTTTGGGCTGGCAAGCTGATGGCAACCAGAGGGAGCCCTCCAGGGTTGTGGGGTGGGCTGGTGCTGGCAATGTGAAGTTGGGTTAACATGAATAGAAATGGCAAGAGCCACAGAGATAAACTACAGCTCTTAAGGTAGATCCTACTACTATGCTTACTACAAATGAGGAGGCAGGTGGAATCCTCTTCAAGCTGAAATGCCAGCAGATATTCCTCCTTGGGAAGCATGTCGAACAGGAGCAAGCAGCCAAGACCCTTCAAGATAAAGGGGCATGACAGGAAGGAATTCTTGGCTTCTTTGACAGTGATAGGATGAAGCACTGGCAGTCTAGACATTCGTCCCCAGATTTAGGCATCAACAAGACATCAGTAATCATCAGCACACAGGTGTGAGGCAGTGATGTCGCTACCCTGTGGGAATCATCAGGGATGGGAGACATCACAATGAGCTCAGACGGAGCAGAGAAAAGTGACAGGTACCACGTGACAATGAAAGGCTATTGTGAAGGACTAGTGAGGTACCCCCTGGAGACTTCTGACACTGTCTCATGAGAAAGTGAAGATGCATATTTTCCCTCACTCTAGGGAAGTGTGTGTGACTGATTTTTATCCACAAGCCACAGAAAGTACATATTGAAGGTCTACTGGGCTTCCATATATACTTTCCTTTCCTCCATTGAGGACTGGGCCAATGATTTAAAATGACATAGATCCATTACCAAACTATTAAATGTCAATTAACATCTTTGGAAACTGAATACAAAATGAATTTACCAACACTGCCTTGTTATATTCCCATTGTGTATAAAAATTAGTTTTAATGTTTAATGAATGTATGAAAATAAAATTGCCAAGTTCTTGTTCTTGTAAAGGTGATTAATAATCATGCCATTGACTTCCCCTGTGCTCTTGAGGTATTGAACTGGAGTATTTTTGATGGGCTGCCTTTGTTGCTTTTTTTTTTCTATTTATAGTATTTGTGAGTACTTTCAAACTGCTTCCCCTACTAGACTCTAAGAGACTTGAGAACTGGGTATTGCAATTATCCACTCTTTATTTCTAACTCCTGTGAGAGAGCCTGGCACATTATGCATGCTTATGAATGAATGAAAGAAACTACCTTTGTGGTTGAATAAAATTTTTGTCTCCTTTGGTTTTCTGTGTTCGTTTGTTTTGTTTTTTGGTACTGGAATTTGAACCCAGGAGCACTTGACCACTGAGATATATCTCCAGTCCTTTTGTTTTTTATTTTGAGACAGGCTCTCGATACGTTGCTGAGAGTCCCACTAAGTTGCTGAGGCTGGCCTCAAACTCACAATCCTCCAGCCTTGGCCTTCTGAGCCTCTGGGATTACACGTGTATACCACTGTGCCAACTGTATTTTTTGATACAACAGAGAACTGAATGATGATAGGAGATATTGATCTGGGTTGAAATCTTGGGTCTACCACCTATAAACTGAACAAACACAATCAAGTTCCTCACCCTCTCTGACAGTCAGTTTATACAACTGTAAAATGATGGTTGTTTTAGCTTTGGGTGTTTCAAGAAGCCCTTGAGATGAGAAATTAATCGTACATGATTCTCTATAGCACATGAGGAAATGGATAAAATGAAGATAGAAAGGGGAGAAAACCAAATTGAGCACATGTAAGCAAGCAGATGACTGCTGTGGGCCCATTCCCACAGGTGGTGAGCCAAGAAATAATGTAGGACAAGCTTCAGAATCCTCACACAGCTCAGGGAGGCCAGAGCAGAGTACCTGCCTGCTCCATTCTCTCCCTGGTTGACAGCCATCCCCCAGGGTTTTAACTACTTCTGCTTTCAGGTTTTATCTACATGCAGTAAAGCAAGTTCTTATAGTGCCAGACAAAGCCATCAGGCAGGGAAGAGAGAAGTGAAGAGCTGTTGTAATCAGGGGACTCACAGCAGGTGAACTCAGCTGGACCAGGAGGCGATGGGCAGGGCACCACCAGAATCTGTTACCACCACACAAGCTGGGAGCTTAAAATGAGAAAATGTATGCAGGCACCAATCATGGTGCCTGACCCACAGAAAATTGCCTATAAATTGTTGTGGTGTTTGGGGTTATTGTTCTTGTTAAATACGATGGTAAAAATTGAAATTCATAAAGAGAATACTTGAATTTACAGGTCAACTCCATGTCCTTGCTGCCCACTCTGAACCAAGGTCTTTTGCAAGTTCATGAACTATAGCATAAAAGAAAATATGATCACTATCCCCACAGAAGTCAGAATCTATGTGGGACAGCCAGGCACCAAAGTAAATTTTGAGTCCCTGTTCTGTGTCACCACGTCTCTTTGGCTGGGCTTGATCTTTCTTGTTGATACCAAGAGAAAAGAACACAATGCGCACATACTTTATTGCTAACTAAGCTAAAATACGAACTATTCCGTCACCACTACAAAAATCTCATACCACAGGCCTGCTTTGCACGCCACAGTCACTGCTTCAGATTATAAATAGGTATATTCTAATGTACTTTTCCCCCTCCTAAACAGTGTTGCCCATCCTCAGGGTCTTTGAGTCCCCCCAGCGATCGACACTGAAGCATCAAGGGCAAGGAGCTTGTTTGGGAGGTAATCTCAGGAAACTCCAACAGAAAAGTGGAAAATGAGACAGGGAAAAAGAAGACAGCTCATTTAGGGTGCATTGTCAACCAGCTGTCACTGTGGTCACCTGGATCGTCATCATCCAGGGAACCGGAAGTCAGCAGAGACTACACACCATAGTGTTACCACATCTGAGGAATGTGGGGTTTGAGATACTTACTACACCAACGCCCATAAGGTGCATGTTGAGGGATGCGCTCAGAGGGTGCTGGTACTTCTGTTCTGTTGTGCTTGTCCAGCATATTGGATTCTGACTGCCAGAAAGAGAGTGTCCTAAGACAGCTGAAAGTCAGGCCCAAGTTTACAGGTATAGGACACTAACAGGATCAGCTCAAACAGATCATGGTATGCAGAGACATACTGGTAACTGCTACAGTGAAAATGTAAAAGAGCTGTAGAGTGGGCACAGAAGAGTCTCACCTGAGAGTACTTTAGCAGACGCATGTGGAACAAAGCCACAGAAGAGATTCACTCCATAAAGCTCCCTAAGGCCAAGCATTACGCTATCTTCCTCTCCATGCATCCCCAGGTCCTGACACATTCCCTGGGACATGGTGAATACTTTTGGGTGAACAGATGCATGTAGACTTGAATGCATGGCA
This sequence comes from Aplodontia rufa, assembly GCA_004027875.1. Lineage (NCBI taxonomy): Eukaryota > Metazoa > Chordata > Mammalia > Rodentia > Aplodontiidae > Aplodontia > Aplodontia rufa. The sequence goes on along the minus strand of PVKS010008928.1, from coordinate 17,299 downwards.
TTTGCTCTGAGTCTTGTAGAATAAATGAGTTCACCAGGTATTCTACCACAAAGGGTCAAGGGACAGCATATTCAGAAATACGCAGTTACACAAAAATGTGCTCCCATGTTGGAGAAGCTCTCAACACAATCTACTACTTTATTCAAAATCTGCAACTGCTTAGAAGGCATTTTCTTCCTTTTATGGTTTAGATATGAGGTGTCCCTCAAAATTCATGTATGAGATAATGCAAGAATTTTCAGAGATGGCATGATAAGATTATGATAAATGTGACCTAATCATGTATTAATCCATGGATGTAAATTAGCTGGTGGCAACCGTAGACAAATAGGGTGTGGCTAGAGGATGTAGGTCACTGGGGATGTGCTTTTGGGGTTTATGTTTTGTCCCTGGTAAGTGAAGCTTTCCGTCAGCTTCCTGACCACCATGTCCTGAGCTGCTTTCCTCCGCCATGACCTTATGCCATGCTGCTCTGCCTCACCTATGGCCCAGGGCTATGCCTGAAACCCTGAGCCCCAAATAAATTTTTCCTTCTGTACATTTTTCTTGTCAGGTCTTTTGGTCACAGCAACAAAAAGCTAACTAAAATTCTTCCATAGAGGCATAATCTGCTTGTCCTTTGGAGCAACAAGAAGCACAAAAAATTCTAACTTCTACTTCCTGTTTCAGTCCTTCAGATATTCGCTGACATGTCCACTTTTCTAAGACTTACGCATCTCTGGTTTTTTACCAACGTCCCAGAATGAAGAGGTTCTTCCAGGCATTTTTGACCATATAACATTAGATTTTGGGTCATCATATTAAGGGTATATGATAGTCTTTTTTTTCCATAAATGATATTTTAGTCCCTTTTGTTTACAACTGAAACTCTGGGTAATAAAAACCCTTGCCTGTGAACTTCTTAGAGACACCTGAAAAGGTTTCAACCTTGTGTTCCATGTTTTTCTGCTCTGCTTTGTCCAAGTGGGGCTTTTTTTTCTTAAGGAAGAGGGGACAGTGAGAGAGAGAGAGAGAAAGACAGAATCAATTTTTATTTAGTTTTTCATGTGACTTTCACTCCTCGGTCACTTCGTTGTATATGTGGGGCTGGGGTTTGAACTCGCATACTCACGCATGCCAGGCAAGCGCTGTAACCTCTGAGCCACCGCTCCAGCCCCCCCAAGTGGAGCTTTATGAGCCAGCTGCTATCCAGTTTCACGCAAATCTTCTTGCTCACCATCTTGCTTGGGAAGACCAAGTAGGATGACTTTGGTGCCTCTCAAATCTGAGTTCAAATTCTGGCGCTGCCAGTCATGTGACTTTGAGTAACCCCAAACCACAATGCTTCGTCTGTAAAATGAAGCTTCTCACTGGAAGTGACATCAAGTATTGACTAAAGGTTGTCCTCTTCCATCAAACTTACTGACCTTTTCTTAGCCATTTGCTGCTAAGCCACATCTCTTTGTACCCCGGGGACTTGTGAGCCTTCAATCCAGAACAAGGATGAGACTAGATAAATACCCATGTCATCCCGGCCACTGCACAGAGGATTTAGTCCAATGGGAGCCACTCTGGGCCTCCCTCCCTCCGCTCCAGCAGCTCAGAGTTAAGCAGCCATTCTTGCTCCTACAAAAGCGGGAATAAGTACTGCTCGCTTGTTCACCTGCTGAGCAAAGGGACTGATTACCCAAGAAAGGGAAGTGTCGCCCAAAGAAATCAATACAGATGAGGCTCTGAAAAGGTTGACTGGCTGCACAGGATTAGATATTGATCTCGCTTGTTTTCCCAGTTATTGCTCTGCTCACCACCTGTGGAGGCCACTTCTAATCTTCCTCTAATACCAAACAAGACGAGAGCTCAGCCCAGAGCAGACTCGGTGTACAACAACTTAAGGACATAAAGGAATTCCCAGTACTCATGTCCAGAACACCAGGGACACAGCGGGGGGAAGACCCCCCCAACACTGCCTGACAACTCAGAATGGGTAGAGAATTTTCAAAGAGCTAGACACACAGACTGAATCTGTTGTGAAGCCTAATTTGCATACCTGTCCCACAAAATTCTGAGGCACCCAGAAGAGGTCTGAAAGGAAGAAGAAAGCATTTAAATAACTGGCGATTCTCTGGAAAGACCTATGCATGGACATTTAGAACATTAAAAATAAGGTACTGGATTAAAATACAAAGATGTAGTAAGGAAACATTAAGAGAGCTTTGTTTTGTCTGCCAAATTGGAGAAAGGTTTGGGGTTTTTTTTATGATAATATTGAGTAATAGCACCTGCTCAAGGAAAGGAAGGGACTGAAAAATCTTTCTGGAAGTTAATTTGATGGGTTATTTCAAAAGATATAAAATTCATCATACCCTATGAACCAGTAGTTTCACTTGCAGTAATTCATCTGAAACGTGTAATTAAAAATGTGTGCAAGGTTTTGCTAGAAATTGAAAGGCATGTGCTACTTCTGGGGACACAGAGTTGGGGCAGATGAGAGGTTGGTTGTAAAGTCCAGGACAGGATGGGCACTGCAGTGAAGAGGCACATGTGGTACCCGTGCTGTGTAATGGAGGATTCAGACCTACCTCAGGGAAAAAAAAAAAAAAACATTATCAAAGCCAAGAGATCCCTGATTAGTCAATAAACATGTGGCTATCACTGCATTAGGAATATGGGAAAAAATAAAATTGATTTAAAAATTCAAGCTCTAGGGTCATTTGAGACAACTCTGATTAGAAAATGCTAACTCTTAACAATCTACTTTTATCACACTTTCAAGTATAGGCCTCTCTGGTCTTGCAAGTCAATATTCTATATGAGACATAATCACTGAGCCCATTTATTCTACTACTGGCTATTGTTATAGGTTCTTTCACGCCTTGACCAGAAATCTAGGTAAGGTAACCTCATAGAGAAATCTGGTAATATATTATTATCTACACTTTATTGCCCTTTCCTGGTAGATGTTTATTGGTTATTGGCTATCAAAGATCAGTACTGATCACTATTTAATGACACTCCTATAGAATCCATCCCTAATATAATGTAAGAGGCAGGGTCAATAGAAAAACAATTGACAGATAAGATATAAGTTCTACTTGGGGAAAAAAGATATTATAGTCACTTTTCTCTTTAAGTTGTATTTCAGTAATTCAAATTTAACTTTAGTAGAGAAAGTCATATCTCTACAAGCTATATAGGGCAGAAAAAGAAAAAATAAATAACATGTTGTTGTGACATACTAAGTGTCCCTTATGGAAAACTGGCTGTGCTTTAAATTATTAATAAAAGAAATAACTTTAAGATCAACAATTCCCAAAACAAAGTAATTCTTTCAGTAATTGTTCTCCAATTATCTAATAGCCATAATGCTAAAGCCAAGTTACTATGGTTATTTCCCTCTGTGTCCAGGTCCTTTTTCAAAGTGACTTTGAAGTTCTACCAAGAGATAGAAACTATTTTTTCATTCTTTGAATATGGTTGACATGTAACTTGTATTGATCAAAAGAATATAGGAGAGTATGTTAATATTTCATAGCTGTGCTGATATAACCAAAATAAACAATTTAAAAGAGGAAAGATTTATTTTGGCACACAGTTCCAGTCCATGGTCAGCTGGCTGCATTGACTCTGGGCCTATAGTGAGGCAATACATCATGGTGGAAGAGCGTGGTGGAGCCAAGCTGCTGACTTCATGGCAGGTGGGAAGCAGAGAGAGAGAGGAAGGAAGGAGATAGGGACAAGATATAATTCCCACAGTGACTGACTTCTTCCAATTAGGCCCCATCTTCTAAAGTTTCCACCACTTCCCAGTGGTCCATTCAAATTATGAATCCACAAATGGAAAAGTCCACCTGTCAGATTGGGTGATTTTGAGTTTTGTAACTCTCTGTTCTCTGATGCTTCTCACCCTTCCACTGTGCTGCTGAGTCTGTCAAATTAGTTTAATTTTTGATCATTTTATTTTCTAGTTCTAGAACTCCCATTTGGCTCTTCTTTACATCTTTTATTTATTTGCTGAGACTTTCCAGTTGTTCACTCTTGTTTTTTTTTCTTTCTTTCAAAGAGAGAAGGACAGTGAGAGAGAGAGAGAGAAGGAGAGAGAATCAATTTTTTTTATTGAGTTTTTCACATGGCTTTCATTGCTCTGACACTTAGTTGCATATGTGATTCTGGGGTCGAAGCCGTGTACTGGCACATGCCGGGCAAGTGCTGTAATCATTGAGCCACCTCTCCAGCCCCCTGTTTACTTGTTTTAAGCATATTCTAATTGCTCATGCAAGCATTTTTGTTGTGGTTGCTAAAAAATTCTTGCCAGATAACTCTAATACTTCTGTCGTCTCATTGTTGGCATCCATTGAGCTTTTCTTTTATTCAGTTTGAGATCATTTTTGCTTTTGGTATGATGAGTGATTTTAGAATCAAAACCAGGACATTTTGGGCAGTATAAGACTCTTGTCTTATTTACCTCTTTTTAGGTGGCTTTCTCTGGCACTGTCCATTAGGGGAAAGGAGGTACTGTCTTACTGGTAGAAGGTGAGTATTTAGGTCTTTTGGTAGAATGCAGGCATAGAAGGGTAGGTTTCCCACTTAGACTCTGTTGACACCTGAGCTGCTCTCTGTTACAGCCTCATGTGTTGAAGGCTTGGTTCCCAGTGCAGCAATGTTCAGAGGCTGGGTTTTAGGAAATGATTGGATCGTGAGGGCTCAAACCATCCTAACTGAGGCCAGCTCCAGGCCAACCTGGCAGTCAACCGTGAACATAGGCTTGTGTGACTATAATAAAAAATCTAACATTTGGGCAATTTGAGTCTAGGGAGGAGAGGAAAAAGAGAGTAGGACTGAAAAGTAATCAAAGAAAAAAATTACAGAATATTTTTTGAAATTATGGCAAAGAACATAAACCTACAAGATGCAGGAAAACCCAAAACAGAAAAAATGCTTTTAAAATCTGCATCATAGGAAACTTTTTGAAAACTAAAGCAAAGAAAAGTATCCTGAAAGCAACAAGGGAGAAATGACATTTTAACAATAAGAAGGAAAAACAATTTGAATGACTATTTATCATCAGAAACAGTGGAAGAAAGAAGAAAGGGACACTATATTTTTAAAGTGCTGAAAGGTATCCATACCCAGTGAAAATAGCCTTCAAGAATTAAGAGGGGCTAGAGTGATGGCTCAGCAGTTACGGTGCTTGCCTGGCATGTGCAAGTCTACAAGTTCAAACCCCAGCACCACATATACAACCAAGTCTCGGAGCAATGAAGGCCACATGGAAAACTAAATAAAATTGATTCTCTTTCTCTCTCACACACACACACTTTCCCTCTCTCTTTAAAAAAAAAAAGAATTAGGAAGAAATCAAGGCATCCTCAGATGGAGAAAACCAAGAGATTTTTCTCAGTAACATATCTATCCAAAAAGGGCAATGAAAACCAGATGAAAAACTAGGTAAGGTTGATTCCCTCTTTCTGTCCCTCTCTCTTTAAAGGAAAAAAAAAGAATGGCTACTAAAGGAAATTTCTCTAATTAGAAATTAAATTATAAAAGAAGGAACCTTGGAATGTCAGCAAAGAAGGAAAAATGTAGGTAAATACAATAGACTTTCCTTCTCCTCTTGAATTTAACAAATTATATTTGATGGTTGAAGGAAAATTATAATAAATCATGAATAGGACTTATGTGGCAAAAACTACAAATCTTTGATGAAGGAAATCAAGGAAGACCTAACTAAATGAAGAGATATATCATGTTGAACAGGAAGACTTAACATAGAAAAAATGTAAATTCTCCCCAAATTTATATACAGGTTTCATGCAATTCCTATCAAAATCCTAGCAAGTTTCCCTGTAGCTATAGACAAGAAAATTTTGAAATTTATATGAACATGCAAAGATTAGATAAAATGATTTTTAAAAAGAAGAATGAAGTGGAATGAATCAGTACAACGGTTAGATATTGGATGTCCACCCACAGGTGCATGAGCTGGAAGCTTGGTATCCGGAGCAGTGGTGTTGAAACTGGTCATATGGACCTGTAGAAAGTGAGTGCCAGTGGAAGGTACCTGGGTCATTGGGGATGCAGTTCTCAGAAGGGAATATTGGTATCCAAAAGTGTGTTCTCACAAGACTGAGTTATCCAAAAACCCTGAGCCTGACCCCTGAGGTGCTATCTGGTTTGCCATTTTAGACATGCTCACTTGCTCCCTCCATTGCTATCTACCATGATGTTACTCACCCTAGAGGGTCCTCACCAGAACAGAACCAATGCAAATGCCATGCCCTTGAATCTTCAAAACTGTGAGCTAAATAAACCTCTTTGCTTCATCAGTGACCTCTTTAGGTACTTCATTATAATCATGAAAAATTGACTGATACAATCAGTCAACCCAACTTCAAAACTTTTTATATCACTACAGCCATCAAGACAGTATAATTTGTCAGAGAGGTAGACACCAGAGATCAATGGATAGAAGAGAACCAAAAAATAAACCGACACAAATACACCTAATGGATTTTTTTACAAAGTGCAAGAGCAAGTCAATAGAAAAATATAGCCTTTCAACAAATGACTGTGTAGGAATTGCATATCCACAGGCATAAAAAGAAGTAATGAAACTCAACCTCATTCTCATGCCTTACATGAAAATGAACTTAAAATAACTTATATGAAAAATAACTTATATGAAGAAAAGACTTAAGTGCAATGCACGACGCCAAAAACTTCCCTTACAAAATAGAAGAAAATGCTCAGGTTCTATAGGTAGGCGGCATCCTGAGACTTTACATCAAAAACACAGTCCATAAAAGGAAAAATTGATAAGTTGGGCTTCATCAAAATGTAAAGCTTATTCTCTGTGAAAGACCATGTGAAGAACATTTTTTTAAAAAGCTAAAGAGAGGGGCTGGAGCAGTGGCTCAGCGGTTACAGCGCTTGCCCAGCATGCGCAAGTACACGAGTTCAAACCCCAGCACCCACGTACACAACTAAGTGTCAGAGCAACGAAAGCCATGTGAAAAACTCAATAAAAATTGATCTCTCTGTCTCTCTCTCTCCTGCTCTCACTGTCCTTCTCTCTTAAAAAAAAAAAAGCTAAAGAGTGGGAGAAAGTATTTGAAAACTATGTATTTGACAGAGGACTAGTATCTAAACTATACAAATAATTCCAGGGGAGAACAGTAAAAATAAATAAATAAAACCAAAGCAATTAGAAAATAAGTCAAGGACATGAAAACTATCAGAGTTAAGAGGGGAGACAGGTGATTATAAGCCCATGAAAAGATGTCCCACATCCCAAGCTATTAGGAGACACATTAAAACTATAGCAAGCTATCACTACCTACCTATCAGAATGGCTCAGGCAAAGAATGGCAGGGAGGATGAAAGCAAACGGTCACTCATACATCACTAGTAGGAAAGCAAAATGACCCAGCCACTCTGGAAAACAGTTTGGCACTTTCTTAAAAAAAAAAAAAACAACTATACCTATAACTACCATATGACCCAGCAATTACACTCCACTCCCAGGCATTTATCCCAGAGAAATGAAAACATGTTTACACAACAATCTGTATACAAATGGTTATAGAGATTTTATTCATAATGGCCAAAAACAAGAAATAACCCAGTCATCTTCAGTGGATCGGTGACTATACAAACTGTGATCTATCCCTGCTATGGTCTCAATGTTTGTGTCCCACCCAAAATTATAAATTGAAACCCTAGTCTTTGGGGAAGTGATTACATCACGTGGGCAGAGTCCTCATGATGGGAATTAATGCTGTCATAAAAGAGAATTTGGAGATCTAGTTAGTCTTTTCTACCATGTAAGAACACAACATGAAGTCACCAACTATAAGCCAAAAAAAGCAAGCCCTTACCAGGCACTAAATTTGCCTTGATCTTGGACTTCCCCAAGCTATGAGAAATAAATTTCTGTTGTTTATTAGATACCTAGTTATGGAATTTGGTTATAGCAGCTCAAACAGATAAAACAATCCCATTCCATGGAATAGTACATGGCACAAAAAAGGGAATGTACTACTGACAGCAGATAACAACTTAGGTGAATCTCTAGAGAATCACACTGAGTGGGAAAAGTCAATCCCAAAAGATTACAGACTGTAAGATTCCATTTATATTAGCATTATTAAAATGACAAAATTATAGAAATGGAGAATAGATTATGGTTTCCAGGGATTAAAGAGAGGGTGAAGGCATAGGAGAATTGGGCTCAGTTACATGAAGATGATGGAACTTTGAGGTGATGGACACATTCTGTCTGCTTGTACATTGTCATTATCCTGGTTGTGCCTTTGTATTATAGCTCTGTATGAATTTATCATGGGTAAAAGGGTATACAAGTTCTTTCCATATTATTTTCTTTCTTCCATATTTTATTGGTGCATTATAATTATACATAATAGTGGGACTCATTACATATTTGTACATGCTCTCCATATTATTGTCTATAATTGCATATGAATCTATAATTATCTCAAAATAAAAAGTTTAATTTAAAAAGTAAAATAAAAGAATGTGGCAGAAGTGATGTAATGCCAGCACCAAGCTGCAGCCACAAGAAGATATCATGGTTCTTTATTCAACCCCTACCCAGACCCCATGTGAACAAGCCTGAACTGGGTGCTGGAGGATAAGGGACCAAAGGAAACAAGACAAACCATCCTAATTGAGGCCATCATAGACCAGCCAGCTCCAGGCCAACCTGGCAGTCAACCGTGAACATAGGACTGACCCAGCAGCATCCAGAAGAAACACCCAGCTGGACTCTACATACCTGCAAAATTGTGAGCTAATAAGTGATTACTGACTTCAGACACTAACATTTCAGATGATTCTTTACATAGTAAAAGCTAACTGATGACAATACATTTACATATTTCAAAATCCATTTACCTTGGAAGGTTCTCTTGGAAGCTATAGTTTAAATTTGGATATTTTGAAATCTTATATGACTGAATTGGACATTGAACAAGTTCCATTAAAAGTCTTCTAAGTCAAAAAGTGGAGGACCCTTGATCCTGCTCATAGATATGCACTAAGGTCGCCTCATTAGGGAGTTGGGGTGACTTTGTGTTCAGGCCTGGATCCTTGATAAGCTCTTCAGTATCCATTGCAGGCCATTAGGGCTGCCCCCAGCACAACGGGCAGTCAAATGCACTCAGCTCTGCCCTCAGTGAGCTTCATAAGACAGCTGCTGACCACTGCCACTCAGTTCACATCAAGAGCTCAATACCTGTGGAGACCTGACTGAAGGCTTCAGCACCATCCATTCCTCCTGGTACTCTAAGTTTTGTACTTGGATTAAGCCACACCATCAGAGAATGAAAGGACCACATCATTTTGGCCCTAACAGAATTGCATTTCTGATTTCCACTTTGGCATCCTTCCTATCCTATGGGACCAAATACTGTCCTTGCTCTGATAATGGGGCTCAGAACCTTATCCACAACGAATGCCTGTAGGAGTTATCTATGCCAATCAGAGAAGCCTAACTATCCTGTGCAGTTAGACTGTGTTGCCTACCTGGCCCTGTGAGTTGCACCATTGACATCTTCCCCGCTTGTTGGCAGCTCAGAGCTGAGTAGTGGAGACTCATGGAACATTGTTCAGCTCAGATCTAGGAGCCATCAAGAACCAAGCCCAGTTCTTCCCATCTGTTGCCTCCCTGACTGCCATTCACCCCAAAGCTGATGGCCCAGACAGACCAGGGTGTCCTCTTGGTGGCCCTGGAGCACAGCAGAAGCACATTAGGAGTCACAGGGGAGTGAGTTTATAAATGCAGCCCTCTTCATCTGAAGTTAACCATCAAGGTCTGTTTGAGTCCCGCAGGAAGGCACTCAGGACACCACTGGTAAGACCCCAGTCTGGAGCAGCCCAGCACAGGACCAACCAGGGGAGGTTCCCCGCCTGGAGCAGGCCCACCAACCAGACACCCTACGTTCTGGTTGGGGCCTGTTGGAGTCCTGCCAGAAGGCGCTGAGGACACCGCTGGTAGGACCCCCATCCAGAGCAACTCTGTTCAGAACCAACCAGGGGAGGTTCTCCAACTAGAGCAGCCCTGTCTACCTGACCCCCTGCATTCTGGTTGGGGCCTTTTTAAATCCTGCTGGAAGGTAGGTCTCCATTTTAGTAGGTTCAGATTTGCAACAGTGAGTCTGGAACCAAATGTAGAGCAACACGTGGACCCTGGCAGAAACAGCATCTGGAAGAAGGTGATCATCAAAGAGTTGGTGGCTCATCTGACCATTTGACTTGCAAGGAAAAACTATCTGGAGAACTGCCTACTTCCCCTAAGGAAATCTCAATTCAGAGATCCACAAGAGCTCTTTAAAATGAAGAATCAAACAGGGAGAGGTTCACCTCAAACCCAAAACTCTCCTAAAAAGGATGCCACAGATAGGGGTTGAGATGAAAACCTTGAAAATATTATCAATGATCTGATTACTAAAAAGAACAATGAAATAAAAGAAGATATAATGAAGGGACTAAGTGAGAAGACTCAAGAAATGAAAAACTATTACCAAAGAAATAGACATACTCAAAAAGGAAGTAACAGAGCTAAAAGTCTGCAGTCAATGACATGAGAGGAACCATGGAAGAATTTAATAATAGACTAACTTCTAAAACAGAACCTCAGCTCTTGAATAAAGAACTTCTGTCAATGTGGACAGGCTGAGCCAGCTAGAACACACATATGACAAAAAAATTTTTAAAAACTCACAGAATATGAACAGAATTTTTTAAGTATCTGGGATGAATTGAGAAGAAACAATGTAAGAGTAATTGGGATACAGGAAGAAATTGAAACACAAACAAATGGGATACAGAACGTTCTCAAGGAAATTGCTAAAGAAAATTTTGCCCATGAAGTTAACCATCAAGCAAATTGGCCAAGAGGCTTCTGTGCCTGAAAGATGAGGAGTGGGGGACAGGGAAATCTGCCTTGGGTAAGTGCCTCAACGGGTCAGGATCTATCTAGACACTATTTCTTCTCACATCTCTGAGAGATGAAAATTAGTATCTGCATTTTCCAGAAAAGAACATTGAGGCTCAGAGGAACAACGTGACTCACCTAAAACTCACACTTATCAACAACAAAAGCCATGAAGCAAATTTCAGGCTAATTCCGAAAATTGCAGTCTTTCCTATAGATGGGGTCTGGCAAGCTGTGACCTGTGGGCCCAATCCTTCTGCTGCCTGTTTTGGTAAAGCCTTATTGGAGCACAGTCCGCTGCTTTATCCACGTAGTGTCTATGCACACGTGTTTCATACACAACAGCAAGACTGAGTGTCGCCAGCAAAACCTGGAATATATACTATCTGTTCCTAGACACCAAAAGTGTACTGACCCCACATCTAGACAAAGAGCTCCAGACAAGTGATCCCTGGCTTGAAGAGGAGTAATCTGAATCACCTGTGTGGTGGGAGAGGCTTCTTGGGAATGCATATGGACTCTTCTATGAATCTGTACGTTTAACTCCCTCCCACAACCGCATTCTTCTGAAGTTCACTGGAGTTTATAAACTACAGACCAAAAGGGGGACTTAACGTCCCCCTCAACAACCCTCATTCTGATGGGCACTGAGACATCAACATCCAAGTTCCCTTGCTCCTTGGATGGGTAAAACCAAGGCATACTCTACACTGACTCCCAGCATCCCCAGCAGTATCTTCAGCATGCACAGCAATATCTTTCTTGATCAAGTTGCCTTTTTCTGTTTCCTCCTCGTCCCCATTTCACTTCCCTATTCTTCTACTGGTGGTTCCAGACATCATCTCCTAAATTAACTACTTGCCCTTGAATTCTCATCTCAGGGAGTGCACGTGGGAATGCTCCTAACCATAAGCCAGAGATATGGAGATAATGATAAATATGGTTTCAACTTTTTTTAATACTACATGTATAATAATTTCAATGTTTCTATCAGGAGTCAGGTTCTATCCTAATCCCAGAAGGGGTAGGGGTAGGAAAAGGATTGTGGGGAAGGGGGCTGAGATGCAAAAATTAACCAGAAGTGGTCCCCACCTCTGACAGAGCTGTTCAGATGGGGGCAGGGGAACTGATCCATGACAACACAAGGAAAGAGAGGCCATGTGGGGCTGAAGGGGGTATCCAGCCAAACTCAGTTCCCAGATTGGGCACCTGGGTGTATAAATGGCAGGGGTCACCCCCCACCAACTGTTCCACACAAGTGGAGATTCACCAAGCCTATCAGGGTCAGCAAAGCTTACGCAGTATTTTTGCAGGCCATTCTTATTTTTATCTACCATCATAGCAGCCCTGTAGTGTAAATGGGAACAGCATCATCTCCATTTTCAGGTAAGGGAATGAGGTCACTGAAAGGTCAAAATCTGCATAAATCAGCACAAAACTAGCTCAAAGCTCACAGATCCCTCTGTTTCTCTCTGGTCACCAGGAACTTATTTGTGGGTTGAAGTCAGCCAGGACACCAGTCTGCTAGAAGTTTCCTTGGCCAAGCTAAACTGATGGTTTCCACTAAGGGAATACTGATACTACCCAGTCCCAGACAGCTTGGAGTCTAGGATAAGAAGAAAGGACTCCCAGGGGCTCAAATCTGAGCCCAGCTGGGAATGGGGACTGGGTCTCCACCTCAGGAAGTGGAATTTCTCTAACTCACCCCCTAAGCTCACCTCCCAAGCACACCTCCCAAAGCCTTCTTACCCACCCCACCCCAAAGTGATATGACCCCTCTAACTCCCAATGGACACTTCCTAACCCCAGAGAGCCGGAGGAAAGTGATAGAAGAATTCCAGTTTCCATAGCAACACAACCCGGTTCACAAGGCAGCAAAGTCCTGCCTTTGCGGTCAGCTCAGTGCAACTGTCAGTTGCCAAAGCAATTCCAAGTCAGCCTATAAGGTTAATTTGCAGGCAGCTTTGTCTGCACAGAAACGAGTCATTAGCCCAAACCACACCATTAATCCAGAACCCCATTCAGTGTCCTTTCTTGTCCCTGACTCAAGCCTGAAGAGGTCATCCCAGACACACTGTATTTGATCTAATAGTCCTTTAGTCTCTGAACATCTTGTTGGCTTCATGGCAGGGCGCGTGGAAACTTCCATCACGCCCTAATGTGCACTGCAGCAGGGGCTGGTTCTCTCTGAGTTCCCTGTCTCTCACACCCTTGTTTTAAAGGAGAGTCAGACAGGAAGGCACCAGCCCTAAGAAAGAAGCAGGGAGAAGGACCTGCTTGGGTAGCTGGTTGTCAGAAATCACTGGTCCCTGTGGCCAAACCCAGCTCAGGAGTCCTGATAGCCTCCCTTGGGACTTATCAGAGCCTGGTCCTCACAAGAAGTAGTGTTCTGTGCAATAAGAGGACATCATCCTGCCCAAGCCGTCTCACACATCCTGGAAGATCTACCTTGTAAGAGCCAGCACTCCAGAGGGACAAAGAGGCCTGTTTGTTGACTGAGGCTTGATGAGAAGACCTCTGCCTCTGGCCCTGGCCCTGCTTGGAGGCTGCTTCAGGGCCCTGCGACTGTGATACTCTGAAAGGAGAGAGATCTCTGACCATGTTCACGTGGCCCAACAGGTGTGGAGAAGTCATTCACTGTCAGTCATGGTTGGAATATGGCATCCATCATAATAATCTTTAGTCCATTGTATTTGGACAACATATTAAATACTTACTGTGTAAGTGGCACATTCCAATGTCCTTGTTAGAACAAATGGACCAAAAGAGGGGCAAGAACAGAAGCTACTAACATTTGAGTGCTTAGCACGTACCAAGCACTGTGCTGAGCCCATGATAGATATTATGTTGTCTAATTGTTGTCATGAACCCTAAAAAGTAGGACTTTCTTTTCTCTTCTTTCCTTTTCTTTTCTTCTTTACAGGTAAGGGATACAGTTCAGAAAAGTCAAGTAGCTCACTCAGGGGTTACACAGCCAAGTAAGCAATGCTGAATTTTAACTCAGAGCTGTGTGATCCCAAATCCCATGTTGTCCTGGAAGAGAAAGTAAAATGGCAATTCCAAAGGCAATATTCCATGTATACCTTCCCAACACAAGAAATTCATCAAATTAAGGACCCTCCTCCACTGAAGGAGTATGAGAAAAGTGCTGCAAGTTGAAGTGAAAAGTCACAGGGGTCCCAGCAAGGTGGTGTTTCCCAAATCAGAAGAGGAATGTGGCCGGGAACATTCTGGATGGGGAGGAAGAGAAGGATGCTGCCATTTTACCTGTCAATTTTAACCTATACATGGACCCTCTCAGAGGAAAAGAGGAACAAGGGAAATAATCCAGGACCTGAGAGTGGAGACAGCATCCTAGACGAAGGAAGAGGTGCTGGGGGGTCATGGATGGGACCCCGCTGGTTTTTTAAGCTGATACTACGAATGCATTTCTTCTTCCTCTACCAAAAAAGACTACATTTCCCAGAATTCCTTGCAGTTAGCCACCACACGTGAATGGGTTCTGGCCAATGGAAGGTGAATAGAAGGGATGTGCATCATTTTTAGACTGTTCTACAAAAACTTCCCACCTGTCTCTCCCCTGCTCTTTTCTCCTAGCAGGCTGAGAGGAGTCCAGTGGCCAAGAAACCTGAGCATCAGTCTGAATCCTGAATGACCGTAAGGAAGAGGCCACCCCAGAGAATTCTTCATCTGCCCATGGCTGTGATGCGAGCAAAACATAAATATTGAGTGAGAACCGCAGTGGGGCCTGGAGTCAGGACTGGTGCTCCCTTGGCCTCATAGCTGTGGAGAAACTGGGGTCTCGGCTCACCATTCCTATGGGATGCAGGTGGGAAGGAGCTCATCCAACAAAGCCATAGTTAAATGGAAGAGGACGTGGCCCTTGAGGATGGCAAATGTGTAGGGGTTGAGGCAAAGGTCAGAGGGTCTGATTGGTTAGATACAGGGGAACTGAGCGAAGAAGTGCCTTGATGAAGGATGATGGGAGCCAGGCTTCTCACTGGCAGAGAAGGGACATACAGACGAGGAAAGGAGGAGGCTGAGGGTGAGATTTGAATTTCATTTGTAATATACAGATGAATGTATCTTCAGAATTTAATCATAAAGAAACATCAGACAAAGTCAAGTTGAGAGACAGTCTGGAGAATATCTGGCCCAAACTCTTCAGAGATGTCAATCATGAAAGACATGGAAAAACTGAGGGACTGTTTCAGGCTAAAGAGGACTGAAGAGATGACAACTTAATGCAAAGCATGATCCTGGATAAATCCAGAACCAGAAAAACAAGGTGTTTATAAAGGTTGTTTATTGAAGCAATTGGAAAGATTTGAACAAGTCTGTGGATTGCATAGGATTGCTGTATCAATGTTAATGTCCTTGCTTTCATAGCTTTACTGAGGCTATGCAGAAGAGTATCTTTTGACAAACATACACTAAACTATTTAGAGGTTATGGACCATGGTATCTGTAACTTATTCTCAAATGTTTCAGAAAAAGTATACACAGAAAAAAACAGAACCAGAGGAGTATCACAAGATAAACATGGTAAAAAGTTAATAACTGGAGAATCTGAGTTAAATTGAACCATTACATATTTGGTTCTATTTATTACTGCAGCTTAATTACAGAAAATATGACTGATTTTTTTTCGAATGGGAGTTAGAAAGCTTCATTCACATCATGAATATTTATTGTGTGCTCTCTGCTTGCTGGGCACTGTGCTAGGTACTAGGGTTATGGCACTGAAGAAGATGGACATGACCCCTGCCCTCGTGTAACCTCTAGAGAGATGTGACAGATATTAAACAACTAATTACATGACTTGTATTATAATTGGGATAACTTTCTTTAACTGTTAAACACTATTTCTTTGGAGAAATATTCCTGGATACCCCAAAATAAGTCTAGATTGGTCCCTTTTTTAAAAAAATGAGGGCTGGAGTGGTAGCTCAGTGGTTATGGCACTTGCCTGGCATGCGCAAGTACACAGGTTCGAACCCCAGCACCCACGTACGCAGCTAAGTGTCAGAGCAACAAAGGCCATGTGAAAAAACTCAATAGAAATTGATTCTCTCTCTCTCTCTCTCCCTCTCTCTCTCTCTCTCTCTCCCCTTCTCTCTTTAAAAAAAATGAGAGAGAGAAAGAGAGGAACAGCAGGCTGGAGCGGTGGCTCAGTGCTCAGCAGTTATGACACTTGCCTGGCATGCATGAGGACACGATGTACACAACAAAGTGTTGGAGCAATGAAGGGCACATGAAAAACTAAATAAAATTGATTCTCTCTTTCTCTCTCACTGTCCCTCTCTCTTAAAAAAAAACAGAGAGAGAGGGAGGGACAGTGTGAGAGAGAGAGAAAAACAGAATCCATTTTTATTTAGTTTTTCATGTGCCCTTCATTGCTCCAACACTTCATTGCATACATGGTACTGGGGTTCAAACCCACGTCCTCACATGTGCCAGGCAAGCACCATAACCGCTGAGACACCACTGCAGCCCCTGTTCCCTTTCTTTTTAATTAAAGCTTTTTGATTATACATAGCAGTTGGGTTCATCCCAACAAACGAGTACATGCATGTAAACCAAATTCAGTTCATTATCCCCCTGTTCCTTCCCGCTCTCCCTCCTGACCTTCCCCTCTCCTGTTCTTTCCTCTACCTACTAGACTTCTTTAGCTGATCTATTGATTTGTGTTCAGTTGGTTCATTATATAATCTTATCCTTGCTTCCCACTTTACATTATTTTACTCTAGCTTCCATATAGGAGGGGTAATAGTCAATTTTTGAGTTTCTGAGCTTGGCTAGTTTCACTGAGCATGATTTTCTCCATTTCCATCCATTTACCGACAAATGCCACAATTTCATTCTTTTTCAATAGCTGAGTAGAACTCCATTGTAAATATATATACTACAATTTCTTAATCTAGAGACAGGCATCTGAGATTTCATCTCACCCAAGTAAGAACGGCAAAAATCAAGAACACAAAAACAATAAATGCTGGTGAGGTTGTGGGGAGAAAGGAACTCTTGTACATTGCTTGGGGGACTGCAGATTGTTTCAATCCATCTGGAAAGCAGTTATGGCGATTTCTCAAAAAAACTAGGGATGGACCACTGCATGACCCAGCTATCCCACTCCTGGGTATATTCCCTAAAGATCTAGATTATCCCCTTTGAAATGCTTCCCCCTGCACTACCATAATTATCACAGTGAAGGAGTTTTAGAGAATCTTGCACTCCAAGTTGCTTCCTCCAGGAACATGTTAAACAACTAATATGGGCTAAAATCAGCCTGTGACCCATACATCTGTGTTTGTTCAGTCTGTAAACCCAGGACTTGACTGGAGAAATCTTTTTTTTTTTTTTTTTTTT
>PVKS010008927.1:0-66142 GCA_004027875.1 Aplodontia rufa | reverse complement strand
GGCATATTGTTGGATTTTGTTTTTTACCCAATATGATAATTTGTGTTTTTTGTTGGTATATTGACTAACAGTCAGTTGGGGCCTGTTCGAGTAACACCAGAAGGCATTCAGGACATGACTGGTGGGACCCCCGTGTGGAGCAGCCCTGCTCAAGACCAATCAGGGGAGGTTCCCCACCCAGAGCAGCACCACCTACCTGATACTCTGTATGCCTGTTGGGACCTATTTAAGTCCTGCCAGAAGACCCTCAGGACACAACCAGTAGAACCCCCATTCAGAGGAGCACCAGCTCAGGAGCAACAAGGAGTGGTTCCCCACCTGGAGCAGCTACATCTATCTGATGACCCAAATTCTGGTAGGTTCATATTTGCAATCTTAAGCCTGGAACCAAAAGGTAGAGCAACACAAGGACCCAGGCAGAAGCCGCATCTGGAAGAAAGCGGGTGGCTGATCTGACCCTTTGACTTGCAAGGAAAAACCACCTGGAGAACTGCCCACATTCCCTGCAGGAAATCTCAGTTCAGAGATCCACAAGAAGCTCTTCAAAATGAAGACTCCAACAAGGAGAGGTTCACCTCAAACCCACAACTTCCCCCAAAGGATGCCACAGATAGGGGTCAAGATGAAAACCTTGAAAATATTATCAATGCTGTCATTACTAAAAGGAACAATGAGCTAAAAGAAGATATAATGAAGGGACTAAGTGAAAAAACTCAAGAGATGAAAAACTGTATTATCAAAGAAATAGACATACTCAAAAAGGAAATAACAGAGCTAATATCTGCAGTCAATGACATGAGAGAAACCATGGAAGAATTTAATAGACTAACTTCTAAAGAAAACAGAATCTCAGCTCTTGAAGAAAGAACTTATGACAATGAGGACAGGCTGAACAAACTTAAGCGCACGGATGACAAGTAAAAAAACCTCACAAAACACAAACAAAATTTTAAACATGTCTGGGATGAAATAAGAAGAAACAATCTAAGAGTAATTGGGATACAGGAAGAAATTGAAACACAAATGAATGAGATAAGGAACATTCTCAATGAAATAGTTAAAGAAAAAATTTCCCATAAAAATAGAGTCAGATATGCTCATCCAGGAAGCTTACAGGACACCCAATAGGCCTACTCAAATGAGAAACTCACCGTGACACATCATATTCAAAATGTACAACAGGGAAACCAAGGAAAGAATATTGAAAGTGGCAAGGGAGAAATGACAAATCACATTCAGAGGCAAACCAATAAGAATCACATCTGATTTTTCAGTTCAGACTCTGGAAGTGAGAAGATCATGGAAGGAGATCTTTCAACACCTGAATGAACACAACATGAAGCCCAGAATACTATACCCAGCAAAACTCAGCTTCAAATTTGAGGGGGAAATAAGAGCTTTTCATGATAAGAACAAACTTGCAGCATTCGTGAATAGAAACTCAGCATTACAAAGAATCCTCAAAGAAAAACTACAAACAGAAGAACAAGCTAACATTCCTCAAAACCCACAAACAGAAGAAATTCAATAAAGGTACATGCTATCAATAGACAACTAAACATATAACTTACTAATAAAACACAATGAATATGAACCACAACCACATAACTATTCTAATAATGTGAATGGTCTCACAATGCACCAATCAAAAGATACAGGCTAGCAGATTGGATCACGAAAGAAAATCCAACAATATGCTGCTTAAAGGAAAACCATCTTACAGCCAATTACACCCACATATTGAGGGTGAAAGGATGGAAAAAAATATACCAGGCATACAGCCCAAGAAAGCAAGCTGGAGTTGCAATTCTTATATCTGACAAAGTGAATTTCAAACATAAATTAATCACAAGAGATAAAAAAGGCAACTAAATCCTAGTAAAGGGAACAATACAATAGGAAGAAATAACCATAGTAAATATATACTCTCCAAACAAAAATGCTCCTAACTATGTGGAGAAATTACTCCAAGATATAAAACCACTTGTAAACCTCAACACAATAGTACTGGGAGACTTTAACACTCCTCTATTACCAATAGACAGATCATCAAGGCAAAAAAACAATAAAGATATCTCCAGTCTAAACAATACCATAAATCAAACAGACTTAACAGATATCTACAGAATATTCCACCCCAAATTGGCAGAGCATACCTTCTTCTCAGCAGTACATGAATCCTTCTAAAAATACATCATATTCTAGTTCACAAAGGAAATCTCAGCAAATATAAAAAAGTAGATATTATTCCATGTATCCTTTCAGACCATGATGCCATGACCCTAATAATTAATAGCAAAAACCATGGCATAAAATACACATATACATGGAGATTGAATAACACCCTATTAAATGAAGAATGGATCCAAGAAGACATGACAAAAGTAATTAAGGAATTCTTGGAAAAGAATGAGAATGAAGACACAGCATCAGAAGATCTGGGACTGCATGAAAGCATTCTGAAGGGGAAAATTTATTGAACTGAGTGCCCACATTAAAAATCAGGAGAGATCCCTAACAAATAAGCTTATGCTCCCACTCAAATCTCTACAAAAGCAAGTAGAGTCAAGTCCCAAAGCTAGCAGAAGACAGAAAATAATCAAGATCAAAGCTGAAATCAATGAAATTGAGAACAAAATAAACAATAAAAAGAATCAATGAAACAAAGAGCTAGTTCTTCAAAAAATAAATAAAATTGAGAGGCCCCTACCTAATCTAATTAAAAGGAGAGAATGAAAGCAAATCAATAAAATCACCAATGAAAAGGGAGTGATCATCACTGACCCCCTTGAAATTAAACATTATCAGATAATATTTTGAAAAACTATATTCTAAATCAGATAATCTGGCTAACATGGATGAATTTCTAGACACATACAACATCCCCAAATTGACACAGTATGAAATTGAAATCCTAAACAGCCCAAATAATAGGCACTGAAATCCATACACCAATTAAAAGTCTTCCAAAGAAGAAAAGCCCAGGACCTGATGGATTCTCTGTGGAGTTTTACCACACCTTTGAAGAAGAGCTAACACCTCTCCTTATAAAGCTATTCCAAGAAATTGACAAAGAGGAAACTCTCCCAAACACTTTTTATGAAGCAACCATAACTCTGATACCAAAACCCAACAAAGAAACTTTGAAAAAAGAAAACTACAGACCAATATCCCTAATGAATATCAATGCAAAAATCCTTAATAAGGTTCTTGCAAATTGCATTCAAAAACATATCAAGAAAAAAATTCATCCTGACTAAGTAGGCTTAATTCCAGGTATGCAAGGCAGGTTCAACATACACAAATCAATAAATGTGATTCATCACTTAAGGATAATTAAAGACAAAATCATATGATCATCTCAATAGATGCAGAAAAGGCCTTCAATAAAATCCAGCACCCATTTATGCTCAAAACTCTAGAGAAAATAGGGATCAAAGGAACTTATCTTAACTTTGTAAAGGCCATATACGCCAAACGCTCAGTTAGTATAATACTAAATGGAGAAAGGTTGAAAGCATCTCCACTGAACTTGGGAACAAGACAAGACTGCCTGCTTTCACCATTTTTATCCAATATTGTCCTTGAGACCCTGGCTGGAGCAATCAGGCAAGAGGAAGAAATCAAAGGGATAAGAAAAGGAAAGGAGGAAATCAAACTAGCCCTTTTTGCTGATGATATGATTTTATATGTGGAAGATCCTAAAAACTCCACCGGAAAACTGCTAGCACTAATAAACAGATTTGGCAAAGTAGCAGGCTACAAGATCAACACCCAAAAATCCATAGCTGTCCTATATGCCAACAATATTAGGGCAGAAGAAGAAATATCTAAAAGAATAAAATACTTGGGAATTAATCTAACAAGAGAAGTAAAAGACCTCTGCAATGAAAATTATCAAACACTGAAAACAGAAATTGCAGAAGCCTGAGAAGATGGAAAGATGTCTCATTGTCTTGGTTATGCAGAGTTAATGTAATTAAAATGGCCATTCCACCAAACACACTATTCAGATTCAATGCAATCCCCATCAAGATTCCAATTCATTCTTTGCAGATATAGAAAAATCAATTCTCAAATTCATTGGGATAGCCCAAACATTACTAAACAAGAAAGACAAAACAGGTGGGTTTGCATTACCTGATCTAAAGTTATACTATGAAACTATAGTATTAAAAACAGCATGGTATTGATATCAAAATAGGAATGAAGACCAATGGAATAGAATAGAAAACTCTGAGACAAACCTACAAATCTTTAAACATCTGAACTTTGACAAGAAGTCAAAATTTAACATGGAGGAGAGACAATCTATTCAACAAATGGTGCTGGACAAACTGGTCAGCCACTTGCAGAAAATTGAAATTAGATCCTTATCTCTCACCTTGCACCAAAGTCAAATCTAAATGGATCTAGGAATTAGAACTAAACCAGCTACCATATAACTGCTAGAAGAAAAATTAGAACCAACACTCCAGCATATGTGAGTTGGTAACAAGGATCCTTAAGTGAAAGAATTACAGTCAAAAATCAATGAGTGGGAGGCCATTAAACTAAAAAGTTTCTGTACAGCCAAGGAAATAGTCAAAACAGTCAAGAGACAACCTACAGAATGGGAGAGAATCATGGCTTGTGATCCCTCTGACAGGGGACTAATATCCAAAATTTATATAGAACTCAGAAAACTCAATAACAAAAACACAACAATCCAATCAATAAATGGGCCAGAGAGCTAAACAGAAACTTCTCAACAGAGGAAATCAAGCAAGTCAATGAATACATGAGAAAGTGTCCTAAATCACTAGTAATCAGAAAAATGCAAATCAAAACTACATTAAGATTTCACCTCATTCCAGCGAGACTGGCAAAGATGAAGATAATCAGTAACAGATACTGGAGGGGCTGCAGGAAGATAAGAATACTCACACGCTCTTGGTGGAACTGCAGACTGGTAGAGCCACTCTGGAGAACAGTGTGCACACTCCAACATATTAGGTTCGGATCCACCATAGGACCCAGCTGTCCCTCTCCTGGGCGTTCCCAGAGGAGTTAGAATCAGCACATTACAGTGACACAGCAAAATCCATGTTCACAGCAGCTCAATTTACAATAGCAAAATTATGGAATCAACCCAGATGCACCTCACTGGATGAATGGATCCAAAAGCTCTGGTATATATTTATACAACAGGGTTCTACCCAGGTATTAGAAACAACAATACTGTAGCCTTCGAAGGTAAATGGATGGCAATGGAAGAAATCATGCTGAGCGAAGTCAGTCAAACACAGAGACTCATGGGTCTAATGTTTTCCCTCATTTGTGGAGGCTAGAGCGAAATCCAGGCTTGGGTGAAATTTGTCAAACTGATGTATTAGACCCAGCATATGCGTAGCAACACACAATCTGGGGGAATCACAGAGATGTAGGCAGGGGAGGGGAAGGGAAAAGTGGAGGATACAGTAAAGGAGGGAAGACAGGGAAGGATCCAGGGAGGCAATCAACAAGGCAGCCCACTCTTAACCACCCCCCCCCGAAGCCAAATAATACTTATACAATCATTTAATTCTGGAAAATTCACAATCTAAACAATTATATATATTGTAGGGGCAAAATACAGAAGAATCAAGAGAATGGGGTATGGATGATGTGGGGGTAACTCTGGTTTAGGAGCAACTGCATATCATATTGTAACTTTATTCACATTTATGATTGTACAATAACTCAATTCCTTAATAAAAAAAATTTTAAAGAGAGGGGGACAGTGTGAGAGAGAGAGAGAAAAAAAAAATCAGTTTTATTTAGTTTTTCATGTGACTTTCGTTGCTCCAAGACTTCATTGTGTACATGATGATAGGACTTGAACTCACATACTGGTGCATGCTGGGCAAGCACCATAACTGCAGAGCCACTGTTTCAGCCCAATAAAAAAAAAAAATTTTAAAGTCAAAAACAATTATTGCTAAATTGAAATAGAATGTAAGGAGCCAGCTGCTTAAAGTCACTAGACCAATTATTCATTCCTTGAGTTTTTACCCCAGTCTGCACACTAGCATTCAGATGGGAATGGGAAAAGAAAAGAATTTGGAAAAAAAAAAAAAAGACTGAAGAGCAATCTGCACAGGGATCAACAAATTACATGTGGAAGGCAGAACAACAGTCCTCAAAAGACACCTTCATCCGATTCCTTGGAAACTGAATGTGTTACACAGAGGAATCAACGGCTAATCTGCTGACCTTCAGATGAGAATTTAATTCTGAATTATTTCAGTCAATCCCATGTAAAGAAAACAGCTCTTTTAAGCAAGAGTGAAGCAGGAGACTCAGAGCCAGAGTGACAGGGCATTGAGCTGCTGCTGCTGCTGCTGGCAGTGAGGTCAGAAGGGGCCCATGAGCCAAGGAGTGCAGACATCCTCTAGAAGCCAAAAATGACCTTAACCCCAGTTCTCCATCAAGCCTCCCAAAGGAGTGCAGCCCCAAGACGCCTTGATTATTTTTTCTAAGAGAGGACAGTGAGAGAGAGAGAAAGAGAATCAATTTTTATTGAGTTTTTCACGTGGCTTTCATTGCTCTGACACTTAGTTGTGTACGTTAGTGCTGCGGTTTGAACCTGTGTACTTGCGCATGCTGGGTAAGCGCCGTTAACAGCTGAGCCACTGCTCCAGACCAAGACGCCTTGATTTTAGCCCAGAGTGGCCCATTTTGGAATTCTGACCTCCAGAACTGTGACGCCCATGTTGTTTTAAGCCAACAAGTTTGTGATGATATGTCACAGCAGCAAGAAGACACTCATACACCACACATCTGAAAGCCCTCTGTCTTCCGCATTCCTCCCTACAAGGTACAAAACACGACCACCACACTGAAACACCACACGTCTGCCAGGAGGACAGGGATCAGATATCCCACGCCTTTCCCTGCCCTAGACTCTTGTAATAAAGCCATCCGCTTACAAACTAAGCAGGGATACATCTGACACCCCATCCTGCCCTTGTGCAATCACTGCACGAAGGATCAAACCCAACGCCTAGATGCACGCAACACCCAAATGCAGCTCTCATCCCCTTTCTCTGCATCGTGAACAGACATCTTAGGTTACGCTACACAGCAAAGCAATAGCAAACACTCCAGCAAAAACAAATGCTCCTCAATTAGCTTTCCCTTACGAACTGTACTGCCCAGGCACGAAATCAGAGCCACTGAGGAAGAGAAGTCACACTGCTCCACCATGCTCGTGACAAATGTGAACGCTCTTCCCCGCTGATGTGAGCCACGCTCGTGTGCTTTTGGCCTCTCTGCAGCTGCAGCAGTGGAGCAAATGCAGTTCCTGGCAGCAGTGCACCCATATTTCAGCTTAACACCACTGCTGTTCTGTGACATCCTCCAATAAGAGAAGTCATCAGAAAGTGACTGTGGATTACCAGAATTTAAGACCTACAAACTTGCTCTCTCACCACAGTTATAAAAATTATTCTTAAATAGTATTCCATAGTATATCTTAACATTTTTAGAGTTTGAAACGAATTGATATTCAACAGGATGAAATAAGAAGAAAAATAACGCCATGATGCCCAGAGTTCTGACTGCGTTATGAAAATCGTTAGCCATCTGCCAACTGGGTGTGAGCTCTAGGTGTGAGCAAGAAAGTCTATGTGACTACACGTATTTTCCTCTGTGTACACCAAGACTATCGAATAAAACTGCTGAATCAAATTGAAAGCAAAATGCTAATTTTAAAAAGCAGCCCATTAAACCTAGCAACCTACTGGGGTGGGGGAGAATGTGGGGATCAAGAAGTTTATATCTTTGAATACATAAAACATTAATCTAAGGAAAAAAGTAGATCTATTGACAGTACTCTTGATGTGTCACCTCAGTTAGAGGCAGGATTAAAACTGAGACTGGAAAGAAGGGCTGGAGTGGTGGTCAATGGTTACAGCACTTGCCTGGCACACATGAGCACACAGGTTCGAACCCCAGCACCACATACACAACGAAGTGTCAGAGCAACGAATGCCATGTGAAAAACTAAGTAAAATTGATTCTCTCTCCCTGTCTCACTATCCCTCTCTGTCTTAAAAAAAAAAAAAAAAAAAAAAAAAAAAAAAAAAAAAAGACTGTTAAGAAGGTGATATAAAACTGTCTGTGGAGAATGGACTGAACTTCTCCGTTACTCGTCGGTACACGGGGGCTATTACCATCATGCTGTGCTAGCTGACATTGAGGCTGCTCCCAGAAGCAGACTGGGATGCTCAGCACTCAGGGAGGAAGAAGGAAGGGAGTTCAGGTGCAGGAAGCACCAGATGAGCCAGGCCACCCTGATTCCCCTGCGAATGCAGGACACCCCTGCATTGGGTGCACCAGCACAGCAGGTTCAGCACCCAGTGCCAGCCCATGTTCTGAGCACGCCTCATGGTACAGCGGTAACCCCCAAAGGGTTCTGAATCCCTAAACTCCACACGGTTCCTTGTGCCCCATAAGCTCGAGCAGACATTCTTTGCAGGAAGAATATCATCCCTATTTTTCTTCAGCAATTTACCACGCTACATGAAAATAATTTCCCAATGCACGTAGATGGCTGCAGTTTCCATCACTGCAGTTGGAAACCTCTGGCTTCACCCCATTCCCTGACGCCCACTCCAGGATGTTGCATATCTGCTGTTATGGAACTGATCTATACACTGACAATTGAATCTCTGCGCAGAACTGATTCCTACCACCACAGGTATTTCACTGTAACCTTAAATGGATATTAACAGAATATTCTAGTTGTAGTTGGAAAGCAAAAGCAGGACTGTTATCATTGATTTACTTACAATGCGGTAATTTTGTGGGACTGAGAGCACGTACTCGGAGGCGCGTTCCCTAAACCAACATGTATATACAACCTTGCATTTTCATTTCTAACCTTTTAGCCTTACAAAATTGCACTGCAAATTAGTTTTAACTCATCAGAATAACTGAATTGTTCCTCTTTCGGCCCTGGTGACTTGGAGTTGCCTTATAAATGGCCTAAAATTCACGATTCCTGTTCTTCTTTCTGACTGCTCCAACGGCCTCCAAATGACCTCACAGATCCTAGTGTATGAAGGAGCCATCCTTCCCCACCTCCGCACTCCAGGACACGCATCACGGTAACGGGGAGCACTCGCAGCAGCCAAAATACAGTCTGCTCTTAAATCTTTGCTCTTTTGCTCATTTCTCATGCAAACTTGGTTAGGCACGTGCTGGACTCACACTTGGAAGAGGAGCTGCCTCCTGGGGGTGAAATGCAGGAATCTCCAGCATGGAAGGCAGTCGCCCCACAGGCTGTTGAGAGGCACAGGGGCAGAGGTTAATGGGGGCCGAGAAGGACAAAGAAAGCTTGGATGCAGAGAAGCAGGTTGCCTGCTGGAGAGCAGAAGGCGGTGCTCTGGGCAGATGGGAGCAGCAGGCAAAGGGTTGCAGGCACTGCCCCCTGTGCTGCAGGAACCCTGGTGGGTCCCACGGCTGCAGCAAGGGTGCAGGGGAGAAGAGAGGCAGGATGCACGGCCAACAGGTAAGGCAGGGACTGATTCAGAAAACCCTGTGTGGTGTGACCAAGGACTTGAGTCTACCTGACGAGGCCAAGGTGCCACCGAAGGAACTGAGGCAGGACGTGGGGCACACAGGACGGGCAGCATCCTGGAGGCAGGGTGGGGACTCCTGGCTGGCAGGGATGGAGGGGAGATACAGAATCTTACTCGTGGCCACCTGAAAGACGGTGTGAGGTGGAACTTCCAGGTCAGCATCAGGAGACCAGGGAAGAAAGCTCAGAGTGCTGGTCAGATGGAAGCCATGCAAGCAAGCATGGAAGTGGAGGAACGTGAGGCCAGTAACTATGGAGGTGGAGGCAGTGAGGGGCAGGAGGCTGGTAACTGTGGAGGTGGGAGGTGGAGGCAGTGAGGGGCAGGAGGCTGGTAACTGTGGAGGTGGGGGTGGCAGTGAGGGCCCAGGAGGCTGGTAACTGTGGAGGTGGGAGGTGGGGGCAGTGAGAGGCAGGGAGACTGGTAACTGTGGAAGTGGAGGCAGGGAGACTGGTAACCAGGCAAGACAAAGGAATGAAATGGGACAGGAACGTGCCAGGATGAGCCGGATCCAAAGCCCAGTAGTCTGCATGCAGCCCAGCCCCAGCTAGGACCACATGATCTGCAAGAAGCCAATGGCTATGGCCCTGACAGAGGGACAGGAGACACGGGTTGTGCTGGCAGGGCTCCCTAACCACTCAGATGTGGGAGAGGAAAGGGCAGTCGAGCTGAAGGAGCATCTAAGATCTTGGCGTGGTGTCCATGTGGCTAGTCATGCTCTTTGGCAGGACAGGTAGACATGGGAAGGAAAGAATGAATGCTTTTGGCTTATGGTAGGCCTGTGTCCCAACAAACCCTCGCTAAGCGGAAAGTAGTGTAAGCTGGTAATGTGATCAACCCACACAACCTGCCCGACTTCACAGTCACCGTGGAGCATCTGCTGTGTCCCCGGTGGTCGCGGGGCTGACTGGCAGCTTCGGCTCACTGTCACTGCCCAGCATCACATGGGAAGACTGGGATGGCTCTTCTCAATTGTCAACGGTATGGGATTAAGGGAGCCCAAGACTGAGAGACTTCTGGGGATGTCGGTGAGGGTTATGACATAGCAAACCAAGGGGCAGCCCACTCTACGTATGAGCAGCACTGTCCAGTAGAGCGGGGGCTTGGATTGAACAAACAATCGGGGAACAAGGAAGCAGGCGCAGATGGATTCTCTGAGAGCGGGTGCTTCCATCCTGTCCTAATCGCCTGCGGGCATCAGGCTCCAGCTTCTTCCTCTTCCAAAGACAGCTCTGACTGGAGACTCTCCAGGGAGTGTCCAGGCCTTCAGCCTTGGACTGGGGCTGCCTCCTTGTCCCTCTGGTTCTGAGGCTCCAGCTTCTACGACTGAGTAGCTGCTGGTTCGGCCCACTCTCCAGCCTGCAGACAGCCATTGGAGGACCGTCCAGTCTCAGTTCTTGTAAGCCAGTCTAACGAATCCCCTTTTGATAATCACACCTACATAAATATCCTGCCAGCTCTGTTCCTCTAGAGAACTAACACAATGACCCTACTGCGCATTGTGAGCCCAAGAGAAGATCAAAATTAAAATTCTGAACTACAGTTTCCACTGTGAAGTTTCCATCTTCACACCATGGTAAAGTAAAAAATTGCAAGTGGGATGCTGGTTAGCCTGGGACCGTCCATATTGGTTTGAGTTTGCTATTAAGCAACCTGATAGAAATAGCTACTCAAGGGTTGGAAACATGGGATAACGTTCCAAGGTAAGGATATAGACTGGGAACTGGAAGACAGTCAAGTGTGTGGGTAAGGACTTGGGATGAGAACAGGAGACGGCTGGGACTGGAGAGTAGAATATAACATCGAAGGACTGGCCGAGGAGAAACCACAAAGACTGAAATGAAAAGCAGCATAGTAAGGGGGGAAGAGAGCGGGCTGTCATGGAAGTTGTGGGCAAAGCAAAAGACAAGGGACGGGGATCAGCTCCAAAACGTCCTCCAGCTGTGGTGTCCCCAAGACTAGGTCACTGGGTGAAAGGGTGAGAGTGCACCGAAGGACTTGGGTGGACAGTGAAGATCAGGCCACATTGTGATGTGGTGCAGACCACGCTTTCAACATGGCGGCTGTGGCACAGAGAGGCTGGGCCTCTGGACCCACCTCAGAGGCCTGAGGCCATTGAGGCAGAAAGTCATGAGAAGGGTCAGAGGCCATGTCCTGTCTCCCAGCTCCAGGGAGTCCATCGAGGAAGACAGGCTGCTGTATCCCTCATCACAAGCCTGTCTTGTGAAATCAGACATCCCTGCAGAAACTCAACCAATTCCCAGTCACTCGCGGCCAAGTGAAACCAAGACAGCGCATCTCAGAAACGTAACGAACTAGAACTGATTTCAACAATATGCCCATCATTCCTACTACCCAGGGCAGACTGCAGTTTAAATCCTATGAACTGCAACACAGCAGTCCACGGGGCGTCAGGGTGCAGGTAAGATAAGAGACACCTTCCGGCCACAGGGCACTTTCCCCCGACACCTGAGTGAGTGTGTTCTGCTTGCGATGGTCGCCAGTCCTCACTTCCCATGGGGAAATAAAAGACTCCTTTGCTTCAAGACTACTAATAATTTATACAAGGAATCTGAAAACAACAGAGGCTGAAGGGTCATAAGAGTCCAAAAATCTATCTGCAATTGATAAAGTAGAAGATTAAAATAGTTCTCTTTAAAAAGTTTTTGAATTATACATACAGCATATGCCTAAGGGATTAAATACCAGCTCGAATGTAAATGCGAAACTGAACTGAGTATGTGTCTCTCAAAAGTTATTATTATCAACCATTACTGGACTGAATCTTTTAATAATTGAAGCCTCCAGCATTCACTTTCAACCACCAGGAATAACATGCTTTAAAACTGTGCATTTAATGCCAGTTCCACTGTCAGAACGGATGAGCGACCACTTCCACAGCTTGACTTCTGAGACAGGCGCTGCTGTGAACTGTGGCCCTCACTGAAGGCACAGAGACTTACAGTGAAAATATGCAAATCAGTCACCCAGAGTGAAGAGATTCTTCTCCTCCTTCAGTGGTACAGGTGACAGGTGACGCCCCTGAATTGCTCCTTGCATCTGAGTAAGGCCTCTCTAACCTGTTTCTGCATCTCACAGATTAGTGAACTTTCACTTGCTTTAGACAATCAGAGTAAGATCTCATGAAATCTGAGCAGTCCAGTTACTGAAAAGCCTCAGTGACTTTTTAAGAGAAAGATAAAGTTTTAACAAAATTGATGCCTTGCTAAAGACAAAATTTAGCTCTGACTGGTGGTTCATCTTCTATCTTAACATAAAGGGGTGGAGGCTCACATTGGACCCACGTTAACATATCATCTTTGTGCTTACAATCTACAATTTAAGCAACTAATGTTGATAAACAGCAGATAAAAAGCAAATTTTTTCCATAATATATTTTTCTCTGCAATATCTACCATATTCCAAATTTCATTTAAAATAATCTCAACTAGCAGAGCACAGTGGCACACACCTATAATCCCAGTGCCTCAGGAGGCTGAGGCAGGAGGATCACAAATTCAAGGCCAGCCTCAGCAACCTAGCAAGGCCCTAAGCAACTTTGTGAGACCCTGTCTCAAAATAAAAAGTTAAAAGAGCTGGGGATGTGGCTCAGTGGTTAAGTTCCCATGGGTTCAATCCCCAGTACCAATCCCCAAAAATAAATAACCTGAGCTAAGTTGATTTGAAAAAAAATTTTATTCAGCTCCATTTTTAAGCTTAGTGACCACGAATGTTTCCATCTGTAAGTAAATTACATAAACATTCACATGAATCGTCAGACCATTAGTGGAAGAACAGATGATGAGCCTCAACTAACGACAGGAAGCAAGAAAATGCAAATGAGTCACAAGTAGTACTGCTTATTAGGAAAACACCAATGGCGAAAATTCAAAGCAGAGGAGAACAGAAAGCCAGGGCTGCTCTCGGCTGGCGCTGCTGCTGTAGCGACAGCAGGTGTTGAGTGAGAGACCACCAGGTTCCTGCTTTTCTCATGCGGTAGCATGGCTCAGCCGTCTATCCGGGTCGACAAAAAGTGTGCATGTCACACGTCAGGAAAGATGGAACACAGCCCTCCTTAGCCTTGCAGGCTGGAGTTCATCCCAAAAGAACAATTCTGGCTTCCTCTGTTGGGAAGTGGTATCAAATATTCTTGCTTCTTTCTTTACTGACGATTGAGAAACGAACTAATTTACTTATTTCCATCTTGTTAGGGAAAGCAGTACAATCTTTCAATAGATTTTCACTAAACTAAGATTTTTAATATTTTCATTGTATTAAGTGTAGTATGAGTTAATCTTCATTTGGCAATTATTAAATGTCAAATACTTTCAGATATAGTAAGCACAAATATGGGGAAGCCTAAAAAATCATCTATTTTAGAACAAAAGTAAATGCTGATATACCAAGAAATATTTTTCTTCAGCACTTATCTAGAACAAAATGGAAATTCATAATAATAGCAATATTAAAGATGACGAAGATTAGACAAGATTCACGGATCTTACTGTATGATAGCATCATTCTAAATACACTGCGTGTACTAACTCATCTAATGCCCATTTTCAGGCTGGCTGAAACTCACAGATGAGAAGATGCAAATTCAAAAATCAGAAATGGAACAGCAACACTGGGAAGTGGAGGCAGGAGGAGAATAGGCTCGTGTTCATGTTGAGAAAAAGAAAGAGAAATAGTATTCTTTAAAATAAATCAAAACTTGATTTGATTGTGTTTTAGTCAGCTTTTTTGCTGCTGTGACTAAAAGACCAGACAAGAACAATTTTAGGAGGAAAAGTTTATTTGGGGGCTCACGGTTTCAGAGGTCTTAGTCCATAGGAAGCCAGCTCCATTCCTCAGGGCTGGAGGTGAGGCTGAACATCATGGTGGAAGAGTGGATCAGAGGGAAATGAGTCAAGGCATGGCTCCACAAAGCAAGAGAGACTCCATGCCAGATGCAAAGTACACACCCCAAAGTACGCGACCCCAGCGACCCACCTCCTCCAGCCACATCCTGCCTGCCTCCAGTTGCCAGTTAAGGCTCTCATAACCCAGTCATTTCACCTTTCAGTCATTTTGCATTTCTTCTCATATTGAGAGTTTGGGGGATATCTTTTATCCAAACCATAATACCTTGTAAGAAATTAAACATTGACGGAACAAGAGGGAATAAAGGAATCAATTTACAAAGTTTGGCAACCCGGGCAGAGAACAAAAGACATGAGCTTAAGGCTCATGTGAACCTTGGAGTAGTGGCCAAATGAATTTAACACACATTAATGAACTCCAAAGCTGGTTTAAAAGGAATCTAGTAAGCCTGTATCAGACATATTTATTTTCTTTATTAAGGAGTTGAGTTGTTGTAAAATAATAAATGCATTTAAAGCAACAATGTAATATGATTTGATGCTAATCCATAGACACTCCACATCACCCACACCCTAGTCCCTTGATTCTTCTATTTTCCCATGTAATATACATTATATTATACATATATATGTGTATGTATACATGTACACACATATGTAAAGATTAGATATTTTACAGAATTAAATGACTGCATAAGTATTATTTGGTTTTTCAGGTGAGAAAAGATTAAGCTAGAATGTTGATTCCCCTCCCCAGATCACTCCCTATCTTCTTCCCTCCCACACCATCCCTCCCCCTCCCCACTACATATCTAAAGTATATGATGCTTTGACTTTGGGGAGTCTAGCACATGAGCTTGACCCTTCACCCAAGCCTGGGTTTTGCTCTAGCCTCCACAAATGAGGGAAACTTTTAACCTTGGATTTGGCTAATTTTGCTCACATGAGTTCTTCCATTGCCTTCCATAAAACTTCAAAGGCCATAATATTATTGTTTCTAATAGCTGAGTAGAACTCCATAATATATATATACCACAGCTTTGGATCCATTCACCTAGTGAGGGGCATCTGGGTTGGTTCCACAATTTAGCTATTGTAAATTGAGCTGCTATGAACACGGATTTTGCTGTCTCGCTGTAAAATGCTGCTTCTAACTCCTCTAGGAAAATACCCAGAAGATAGAGAGCTGGGTCCCATGGTAGATCCATCCCTAATTTTTTGAGGAGTCTCCACACTGCTTATCAGAGGTACTGTACCAGTCTGCAGTTCTTACCAACAGGGTGCTAGTGTTCCTCCAGCATCTTCATCATTGCAAGTCTGACTGGAGTGAGGTGAAATCTTAACGTAGTTTTTATTTGCATTTCTCTGATTACTAGTGATTTAAACACTTTCTCATGTATTCACTGACCTGCTAGATTTCCTACGTTGAGACATTTCTATTCCGTTCCTGGCCCATTTATTGATCGGATTGTTTATGTTTTTGATATTAAGTTTTTTGAGTTCTTTGTAAATTTTGGCTTTTAGTCCCCTGTCAGAGGAACCACAGGCCATGATTATCTCCCATTCTGTGGGTTCTCATTTGACAGTTTTAACCAATTCCTTGGCTGAGCAAAAGCTTTTTGGTTTAATGGTATCCCACTCTTTTAAGTCTTCACTTTATTTCATTTGCTTTGGGAGACTTGTTGAGAAAATCTTTGCCTACTCACATATGCTATAGTGATGCTCATAATTTTTCTTCCAGCAATTGTATATAGTTGGTTTAATTCCAAGTTCCTTATTCCATTTCAATTTGATTATTGTGCAAGGTGAGAGATAAGGACCTAATTTCTACTTTCTGCGAGTGGCTATCCAGTTTTTCCAGCACCATTTGTTGAATAAGCTCTTTCCCCTATGTTACTTTTGACCCCTTTTTCAAAGATCAGATGTTTAAAGATTTGTGGGCTTGTCTCAGAGTCTTCTATTCCTTTGGTCTTCATTCTTATTGTGATACCAGTATCATGCCATTTCTGTTTCCACAGCTCAATAGTATAATTTTAGATCTGTTATTGCAAAACCACCTGTTTTGTCTTTCTTTTGTTTTTTAATAAAAAGAGAGAGGGACAGTGAGAGGGGGAAGAGAAAGAAAGACAGATCAATTTTATTTAGTTTGTTTTTCATGTGGCTTTTATTGCTAGGACACTTCATTGTGTACATGGTGCTGGGGTTCAAACCCATGTACTTGTGCATGCCAGGCAAGCATCATAACCACTGAGCCACTGCTCCAGTCCCTGTTTTGTCCTTCTTGCTTAGTGATGTTTTGGCTATTCTGGGCTTCTTGTTGTTCCAAATGAATTTGAGAATTGTTTTTTCTATACCTGTAAAAAATGACATAGGTATCTTGATGGTGATTATTCTGAATCTGTTTAGCACTTTTGACAGAATGGCCATTTTGATTATATTAATTCTGTCTAACCAAGAACATGGAATGTCTTGCCATCTTCTCAGGTCTTCTTCAATTTCTTTCTTCAATGTTCAATAATTTTTGTTGTACAGGTATTGTACTTCCCTTGTTACATTAATTGCCAAGTATTTCATTCTTTTTAAGGCCATTACGAATAGGACCAATTTTCTGATTCCTACTTCTGCCCTATTATTGTTAGCATATAGGAAAACTATGAATTTATGGGTGTTGATCTTATATCCTGCCACTTTGCTAAATCTGGTAGAGTTTTGTGGTTCTTCCAGATATAGGATCATGTCATCAGAGAAAAGGAATAGTTGACTTCTTCTCTTCCTATGACTTCTTCTCTTCCTATTCTTATCCCTTTGATTTCCTTCTCTTATCTGATTGCTTTGGCCAGGGTCTTAAGGACTACACTGAATAAAAGTGGTGAGAGTGGGCAGCCTTGTCTTGCTCCCGAGTTTAGTGGAATGCTTTCAGCTTTCTCCATTTAGCATTATACACACTATGGGTTTGTCATATATGGCCTTTACATAGTTAAGTTCCTTTCATCCCAATCTTCTCTAGAGTTTTGAGCATACATGGGTGCTAGATTTTGTTGAAGGCCTTTCTGTATCTATTAAGATGATTATATGGTTTTTGTCCTTAATTCTGCTGAAGTGATGAATCAGATTTATTGATTTGCATATGTTTAATAAGCCTTGAATCCCTGAAATGAGGACACTTGATCATGATGAATTATCTTCTTGATGTGTTTTTTATTGCAGTTTGCCAGAACTTTATTAAGTATTTTTGCATTTGTGTTCAACAGGGATATTGCTCTGTAGTTTTCTTTTTTTTTTATGCATCTTTCTAATGTTTTGGTATCAGGGTTATATAGTTGCCTCATAAAAAGAGTTTGGGAGACTTCCCTCCTTTTCAGTTTCTTAGACTAGCTTGATAAGGAGAGGTGTTAGCTCCTCCTCGTAGCTGTGGTAAAACTCAGCGGGGAATCCATCAGGTCCTAGGCTTTTCTTCTTTAGAAGGCTTTTAATTGCTGTGTGGAATCAGTGCCTGTTATTGGGCTCTTTAGGATTTCAATACTGTCCTGTGTCAATCTGGGAATGTTGTATGTGTCTAGAAACTTGTCCATGTGTTCCAGATTATCTAATTTAGAGGAGTATGGTTTTTCAAAATA
This sequence comes from Aplodontia rufa, assembly GCA_004027875.1. Taxonomy (NCBI): domain Eukaryota; kingdom Metazoa; phylum Chordata; class Mammalia; order Rodentia; family Aplodontiidae; genus Aplodontia; species Aplodontia rufa. Next base: position 48,061 of record PVKS010008927.1, on the reverse strand, counting down.
GGTTCTGATAATCCATTGGATATCTGTGGTGTCAGTGGTAATCACTCCCTTTCGTTGGTGTTTTGATTTGCTTTATTTCCTTCTTTTAGTTTCATTGGCTAGGGGTCTGTCAATTTTATTTTCTCAAAGAACCAGCTCTTTATTGCAGTGATTCTTTTTTATTTATTTGTTTATTTTTTTTTATTTCATTGATTCAACTCTGAACTTGATTATTTCCTTGCTCTGCTTGGTTGGGGGTTGTATTGTTCTTCCTTTTGTAGGGATTTGAGTTGGAAAATAAATTCATTTACTCGTAGGCAGTCAGTCCTGTGCATTTTCTCCTGAAAAATGCTTTCATGCTGCCCCCCAAGTTTCTTTGTTGGATCCATTCTTCACTTAATAGGGTATTATTCAATCTCCATGTATACATCTATTCTATTATAATTTTTGTGATTAATTGCTAGAATCATGGTGTCATGATCTGATAGGATATATAGAATAATATCTACTTTTTCATATTTGCTGTGATTTATTTTGTGCACTTATGATCTAGTTTGGAGAAGGATCCATGCACTGCTGAGAAGGTAAACTTGGTCAATTTGGAGTGGAATATTCTATAAATATCTACTAAGTCCATTTAATCTATGGAGATGTTTAGGCTGGAGATCACTTTATTGTTTTTTTTTACTGTAATAATCTGTCTATTGGTGATACAGGAATATTAAAGTCTCCCAATGTTATCATTCTATGGTTCATAAGTGGTTTTATGTCCTGGAGTATTTTTCCACATACTGGGAGCATTGGCATTTGGAGCATAGAGATTTACTATGGTTACTTCTTCTTCGTGTATTGCTTCTTTACTATGATGTAATAGCCTTCTTTATCTCTTCTGATTAGTTTATGGTTGAAATCTACTTTGTAGGATATAAGGATTGCAACACCTGCTTGTTTCTTGGGTGGTAAGCCTGGTAGATACGTTTCCATCCTTTCACCCTCAATCTGTGGATGTTTTTGGCTATAAGATGGGTCTCCTATAAGCACCATAATGTTGGAATTGTTTTTTGATCCATCTTCTAATCTGTGTCTTTTTTTTTTTTTTAAAGAAACAGGGACAGTGAGAGAGACAGAGAAAGAGAGAAACAACTTTATTTAGTTTTTCACATGGCCTTCGTTGCTCCAACACTTAGTTGTGTACGTGGTGCTGGGGTTTGAACCCGGGCCCTCATGCTTGCCAGGCAAGCGCCGAAACCGCTGAGCCAGCGCTCCAGCCCCCTAATCTGTGTCTTTTAATTGTTGCCATGATACTATTTACTTTCAGCGTTAGGATAGTTACATGGTTGTGGTTCACAGTCATTGTGTTTTATTAGTGAGTTATGTGCTGTCCTGTTTGTCTTTTTGATAGCATGTACTTTAACTGAATTTCCTCTGTGAGTTTGAGGATTGTTTGCTTGTTCTTCTGTCTGGAATTTATCTCTGAGAATTCTTTGTAATGCTGGTTTTCTGTTCATGAATGCTGCAATTTTTATCTTATCATGAAATGTTCCTAATTCCCCTTTGAATTTGAAGCTGAGTTTTGCTGGTATAGCAGTTTTGGTTGCAAGTTGTGGTCATTCAGAGATTGAAATACCTCTTTCCAGGATCTTCCTGCTTATAGGGTCTGGGCTAAAAAGTCAGAGGTGGGACTTGAGATTTGACCAACAGCATTAATAGGTTTCCAAACTCTTATTAGCATAAATTGGGCCCAATAGCATTAGAATGTTTTCAAACCCTAATTTTCATAAGTTTGAACCAAAGGCAGTGACCTAAGTGCTATATGAACCCCTAGGTGAGTGCTATTCAGGTCTCCTCTTGAACACTGCAGAGTTCTGTTTCCTGATTCTTTGATAAATCCTTCCATTCACTCATTCTGGTCTGTGTATTTCATTCTTCAAATTCATAAGACATGACCCTGGGAGGAAGAGGAAATTGATGGCAAGCTGCTGGCGTCCACTGTAACACTGGAGGGCACTGCCCCGTCCCAGCTCACCCCACCCCACATTAAGAGCTGCAATGCCAGTGGCTGTATAGGCCACTCTAGTCTCACCATCCAGGGGAAGAGGACAATGAAGTTTCACCCCAAAACTCCCATTTCCACAATGGCTAAGCTATGGAACCAGACCAGGTGCCCATCAACAGATAGAGAAAATGTGCTTTATACATACAATGGAGCTTTACTCAACCATAAAGAAAGGTGAGATTATGACATTTGCTGGTAGATGAGGGAACTGGAGGACATCATGCTAAGTGAAATGAGCCAGACTCAGAGAATCAGGGTCAAACACTTTTCTCCTACACAGAAAACAGAGCAAATGAGGGGCCAGGAGGGAAGGATCCCAAGGAAAAAAGAAAGGAGATCAGTAGAGTGAAGGAAAGGGAGAGAGAAGAGGGAGAAGGAACAGGAAAACAAAGGAATTGAGGAATGAAATGGACCAAATTGTGCTATATGCATATATGAACATGCCACAGTGAATTTTAACTTTGAGTATATCTGTAAAACACTAATTTAAAATATGTATAAATAAGAAGAAGACCAGTAGAGTAGAAGAGAAATGGGGGGAGGGAGAAGAGGAGGGAAAGGGGAGATAATAAGGACTGGAGCAAATTCTATTCCATGCACATATGATTGTGTCAAAACGAGTCCACTATTACGTTTAATTATGTTGCACTAATAAAGACATTAAAAAGAGCCTTCCTTCTCTTCTGCAGCTGCTATGAAAACACCCGTTTTAATTCATAGGTGGACGTGGCAAGCATCAATAATCTTATGCAATTTCTACTAAGCACACGTAGCAGTGGAGTATGCACAAGTTCTGTCTTTCCAATAACTGAATCTCAGGGACAGAGAAGCCTTCAGCACTTCGATAATTAGGTAGAAATCACTTCTAACTTCTCTTTGGAACTGGAAGGCTCTTCTACTACCAACAGGAGCAGAAGGTCACAGTAAATCTGAAGACACGTCTGCACCCAACTTGGAGAAATTTACACACTGGCTTTTTAAATGAAGGCACTTTTACAGCATTAATTGGAGATTTTAAGCAGCAGGTGGTGGGATTTCATTTTATTTTGCAAGGAAAAGTCTAACAGTTGTCAAATGGCCTGGGTGGAAGTGAATTATTGTGAGTTTTTTCTCAAGCTCTCTGGGACAAAATGCTTGCTGCCTGCAGGGTAATGGTCTTCTTTTGCCATGTAAATGTGGGATCAATCTAGTTTTAAACAGAAAGATTTTTCTAATGTGTTTTTGGTATTTTTCAAGCTGTGATGCAGCTGATAGGAGTTCTTATAAAATGTGAATTACAGGAAATTCATATTTATAAGCTTCTGCAAGTAATTTTCGAGTGCTGACTTTTAAGCATCCGCTAATGAAGGGTTCCAAGAACGGCCCTGTGAACTTACTTTTAATGTGGCTGCACCCCAAACCCAGGCTCCAGCAGGCTGATCTTCTTGTCTGGAGGTCTCCCAGCCCAGAGCTCAGTTAGTGAACTGTAGCCAGTGTCCAGAGCGGGGACAGTGGAGGAGGGAGGGGGCATGGACCACAGCCTCCAGAGGGCAGTGTGACCCCCAGTGGCCGTGCTGCGGCCACCGACAGGCTGGTTCCATTCTTGGCTTTTAATTTTCCCTCAAAGATTACCAGAAATAACAACGCTGCACCTAAACACATGAGGAAACTCACAGACATGGCCTTCTTTGATCTTTCCCTACCGATTTCCCACGGTGACAACCCTATTTCCCACGGTGACAACCCTAGCATCACCACAGACCTGTTGGGTCAAAACATGACAAACTCGTTGTCTCACAGTCCCACAGCCTGAGTTTGGAATGCACCCACTGGGCTAAAATACAGGCACTGGCAGGCTGTGCTTCCTTCCAGAGCTCAAGGAAGGCATCTTTCCATCCGTTCCAGATTCTCGAGGCCACCTGTCTTCCCCAACTCCTGGCCCTACCACCTGCACAGCCAGCAACGGCCACCAAGTCTTGGGGGCCACTGCCAAGTCTGTTTCACAAGTTGACTCTCTGGTTCTGACACATTCAGAGGGTCCTGATGGTTATGTTGGCTGCACCGAAGTGATTCAGAGTCACCTGCCTATTTGAAGGCCAGCGGATGAGCAACCTTAATTCCCTCTCACATTTCTAGAACTTTCCATGTAATATTTATAGAGCACAGTTGGCCATGGGTATCAGAAGCTGTAGAAAGTGAAATCACAGATAAGCGGTGGGGGAGAGCTTCCACAGACATTTTAAAAGTAAATTATCTAGACAAAGAGGAAAGCTGCTTGAGTCTGCAGGACCTGTCCAATAATACAATTATTTTTCTAATCCCAGACACTGTGACCATATCATCATGTACCCTGGAAGTAAATTTTTAATGTTGCTTTAAACAACAGGTACCATGGCACATCCTTAGGAGGATGAGGCAGGATGATTGCTGGAGCCCAGGAGGTCGAGGCCAGCCTGGGTAACAAAGTGAGAACGCACCCCAGAAAAGAAAGGAAGGAAAGAAACTGTTCCATGCTTGCATTGTTTGATAATCATGACTTCCACACCAAACAACCAGAGGGATGAGTCCATGACCACACTCCTAAGTGACGAGTCTCGGGACAGGAAGTCACTAATAGCTCCCATGTGGCCCACTCCAGGTCACCGTTGGCCACCATCATCCCCCTCCACCCACGCAGCCTGTAGCGTGGCCCACGCCCCCTCTCCTTTCCACTTCCCTGCACCAGAACAGGCTTCACTCTCACAGGACGCAGACAGCCGGAAGAATTTTCAAAAGGATCTTGCTATTGGGAATACTCACGGGTGCTGTTAACCTTTCATCAATTCAACAATAGTTATTGAGCACCTACTACGTGCCACACACTGTTCCAGCTCTGAGAATGCAGAAGTGAGCATCAGCAAGAGCACCTACCTACCTGACCCAGGACTCGCCCCCGTCCACCCCACCGAAGTCCAGAGGCGGGACCAGGAACAACGAGAACACTGTCCCCACCAGCCTGTCTCCCACAGTCGCTGCTGTCTGGCCTCGCCATATTTCTGTCTGTTCCTTGCTTGTGGTGCATCTCCCTCCTTGACAGATGGGACCCTGCCTGGCCTGCCCACTCTCGCACGGCCAACAGGACCCTGGGTACCACTGCTGGGAGGTGTTATAAGATCCTGGCCAGAAGCTCTGTCCAGAGAAGCTGACCCACCAAAGAGGACAGACATCAGGCCAGGAGCTGACCCATTCTCTGCAAAAGCATACTTCAATTTCACATGTGAGCAGCCTGCTTTTAAAGGAACAGTCTCCCATTTCCTGACACAGTCCTTCCAGCCAGCTCACATGTAGGCCTCCTTGGGACACAGAAACAACTTCCACCCCAGCCCTCACCAAAACCAAGTGCCCACCTCCTGCCAACGCTGGAGGAAGGCTTCGCCTGGGCCCAGCACTGCCCTCCCTGGGCTGGGGAGTAGCTGAGAATGGAGGGAGGTAACCGCAGGAGAGTGAGGAAGCAGAACTGTAATTGTTTATGTGAAGAAAGGGCTGTTGTCAGGATGCTGTGCAAAGGCAAGATGAGACAGAACTATTTCCATCACATTAATAATAATAACAGAAAGGCCTTCACCCCATGACAGGAAGCTGCAAATCTAAATAATCTCATCTTCTCCCCTGACTATTTCCCAGGGTACAACAGTAGCTCTCAGGCAGAGAGGAATTATTCACTGAGCACATTAAAACACTCTTTTGCAAGAATGACTTCAAGATATTTGTTACACGCCTTTGGTACTTTAATATATATACACATATGTATACACACACACACACACACACATGCACATTTATCACTAAAATGCTCAATTTTCTTGATGGAGTAGTTTAAACTTTATACACCAATTTAATCCACTGCAACAGATATAAAAAGATAAATAGTTATACCATGTCTGCAACATCAGTAATATCCTCCTCTCCAGCAGTGTGCTGGGAGATTTATTCCTATTTAAAATGCCATAAAATCAAAGCACCACATCTCAATTAACTGGGCACAGAAATATTTAAACTCTTCCCTTGCTGCATAATAAATATTTGTTCACTAAGTTTTCCGACACCTAAAAGATGAGCATTTGGATGTCCCCACAAGCAGGAGGGTGCTGTCACCCACTGTCCTCTCACTTCACAACTTTCTGATGCTCCCCGAATTCTAAGCACTGACTCAGTCAGCATGTCCAGGCACTAAACAAACTCACAGATACTAAAGGGCAAGCCAGGAGGCCATCGCGATGAATTAGCTCATTCTGTTTTAGAGCCTTGTAGGACTAGAGAAAGTCAAAGACTCAACCCTTTCAACTGAGAGCTGAAGTGCTAGGAAGTTGGCCCAGGGCGTGACTGGACCCGTTTTCTCCCTTACACCAGCGATGCTCTTTAATTCACAGGAGGCTATATGTAGACCACAGGCAGACTACTATTTGTTGGCGGGAGGGGGGCGGTGTTGAAGAAGAGAAATCAAATTGATTGTGTTGCTCCAGCCTCTGTGGAACTGTATCTTGGCACAGTACCTTCCAGAGTCTGTGTCCATAAACAGTTCAGGAATGTGAGTGAATTGATGGAGCTCTCAAAAAAACCTCTCATTTCTCATTTTCTTCCAGTTGTACTTCACTCTGGCTTGGAAACCTGGCCAACTTCCCCTTCTGTCCCTGACTGGGAGCCACCTGGGAGAAGAGCAGCTTTGCAAGTCTGAAGTGTGGCAGAGGACGAGGATCCGGGGCAGTGTTCAGTGGCTCTCCCCAGGCTGGACTCGCTTGTCCGTACCTCTAGGTCCTCCTATGCCTGGTGTGAGCCCTCATTGTTCAGCATTTTGCTTTCTGCTCTCCTTTGAAGTTCCCACCACTGCTACTGCCACCCCAAATTCTTTTGGTGAAAGCCTTCTTGTTTTAAAGACTCAGCTGGGTGTGGCCCTCTCTTGGGATATTCCCCCACCCTTCGTCTGAGGCTCACCTCCCGCTCCAGTCTTCTTAGTCTGTGCCTGCTGGCCCTGCGCATAACTCTGACCACGCTTTGTGGACGTCCCTCACTGGATGGTGTGCTAGTTAAAGGCAGTGTCCCCACGGTGCTCCTTTTGATATGATTTGCATTTAATCGGTACTTAGTAGATGCTCAGTAAGTGCTTACTGAGTGGACGACCCTACTTAAATCCACGTCATCATTTTGTTCCCAACCCAAATTTCACCATCTTGTGTACAAAGCCCGGTGGCCGATGTGTTAAAGTGAACACACTTTCTGTTTGATGCTTCTCTCCATCTGTCAACTGATCACCCTTGAAGAGAGACAAGCGAATTCCCTCAGGAGGACATCTGAGTGAGCTGCTTTGGGCCTCTTTTCTTCACTGCTTCTTTTCCTAAATGCACACAAATTCTGAAAGGGGTGGGTTTCTATGAAGCGCTATTGTATGATTCTCTCTCAGACAATTAAGCGTGAGCAAGCACCTTGGTTTGTGGGCTACTTGCTGAGACGTTTTACGGTGCGGCTCCTGACACTCTGCAGTGTATAATTTGACTGGGGGACGAAGACACATACACAAACTAGGGAGCAGCGATCCAGGAGTGAGCTTCAAACAATGCTGTAGAGGACAAGCGCTCGGTGGTGACTGAAACCGACCAAGCTACACAACCATCCCGCAGGACAGGTGGGCCAAGGCCGCAGGTCAAATGCATACGTTATTAGGGAGCCCGGTGAGGGCTGAGCTGTTCTGGAGCCTGTGGGGCTATTGTAGAAATGAGCACAGCGGTGCCCGCGGGGTTAAAGGTGCGTGGCATTTGGAGAAGGGGTGACCATTGGTGTTTTCCCACGGAGCTGGGCGACATTGCAGCCTGCCTGCAGGGCTCGCACTCCCTTGAAAACAACTGAGCACAGACAAGCAAGTCCAGCCCGGGGAGAGCCACTGAACGCTGCCCCTGATCCTCGTCCTCTGCCACACTTCAGACTTGGCAAAGCTGCTGTTCTCCCAGGTGGCTCCAAGTCAGGGACAGAAGGGGAAGTTGGCCAGGCATCCATGCCAGAGTGAAGTACAACTGGAAGCAAATGAGGGCCTGCAACCCGTGAGCCACAGGAGGTGAAGCTTGTCTCAGACAAAGGATGCTGGACATGCGTGCAGACAGAACTCAGCGGAGGCTGGGAGAAAGGACACCCATTGCGAGGTTACTGTGGCAGTAGAGAGAAGGATTTCCCGAACAAGGGCTGGGACAGAACGGTGAAAATCAGGGGACTCCCTGAAATCCAGCAAGCAAAGTCAGCAGGACTTGGAGAACATCTGGAAATACGCAGCAAGGGGAGGAAGAGGCCAAGGCTGGGCCTAGGTTTTGCAGGTGGACAGTGCGACATCAAGATGGAAAGTTGGGGGGCAAGAGATGGTCAGTTTAGCTTTAGGAATGTTGGGTACAGGGTCATTTTTTTTAACAAATGTCTTTTTTTTTTTTTTGTCTTAAAGAGAGAGGGACAGAAAGAGAGAGAAAGAGAATCAATTCCATTCAGTTTTCATGCAGCCTTCGTTATTCCAAAGCCTCACTGCGTACGCAGTGCTGGGGCTCGAATCCATGTACCCACGAAAGCCAGGTAAGCGCCACAACTGCCAAGCCACCGCTCCAGCCCTGGGTACAAGGTCTTTAAATCCAGGAAAGGGTGCCTCCAGGTTCAGGTGCCACTTTGAGAAGTCTCTCATTAATCCCCCATTTGCTCCAACAAACAGCGGAGAGCGCCCTTGCCTCTCCAAACCTCCACCGTCTCCAGATTATGGTAGATGGAAAGCAGAACAAGGTGCACCGTGACCCTGGCTGGCTGCACTGTGGGTCAACACGATTAACTCTAACAGGAAAACAGGGAAACCCTGCACTCTGAGACGGGAAGATACGCCCTGATGGTGGTTCATGTGGGAATAAATGAGGAATTTAGTAGCACTTATTATAACCTACATAAAGTCTCTAAACCTGGGCTTCATAAAAACACACATTGTAGTTCTTAACAATATATTTTCCAGATTGAAGAGGGCCCTAGAACACTTGGAGTTTCTTCAAAATGTTTTAGTGATCACCACAGTGGATCGGGACATAAAATCTGGGAGGGTAGTTTTCCCACCTGCCCAGCAAACACCCTTCAACCAATAAAGATCCTCTTTTATTCATCATATTTCGCATAAATTTTTCTTTAAAGAAATAGTTTCCCTTTCAAAACCATTGGTTATGATCCTGGGGTAGTCATCAGGGCAAATTCTGCACTGAGAAGCCCAGCCATCTCAGCCATTAGATTGGTTCCAGCCTTCTCAGATTAAGGTGGCCACTGATACACTCGTAAGTTTACAGGTCGGCTATAATCAAGATGGAAGGATCCACAAGTCCTTCTCATCGCAGAAGACCTGAAAGACTCGGGCTGTCTTCCCGGCAGAAAGACGGAAATGAGCAGCAGTACCTGTCTCCAGATATCTGCAGGGCTTTCAGACAGAAGATGCTTTCTTCCTGCAGTTCTGCCAATAGCTCCTTCAGAAGCAAAGGGTGAGAGCACAAGAGGGGACTGGTCCCTGTCACAGCAAGAGAAACGCTGCCCTGTGAGGACAGAGCTCCCTGATGGTGCACCGCAACTCTGAGGGCTATAGAACAACTGATTAGCCTTATTTTGCAATCATGAAGCTGCATAATCCAGCGATTCAGTCCATCAGTGCCTACTCGAGGTTTAGCATTCCCCTGCTAGACCCAGGGAAAACACCTCTCCCCAGCACCTTTGTCTTGTGTTCACTCAGAGGTGGGTCACCTGGATCACAATCTTCTCTCATCTTGATCTGTGGGTCCGATTCACTCCAACCATTGGAGGCACCAATTGGGGTGACCTCCTGGTGCAGTCCTCTTCTCTCCTAGGAACAGTGCCCCTCTGAAGCCCTGAGATGGGCCCTGGCCCGGCTAACTGTAAGTCACGGTGCCCTGGCTATGGGAGGCACAGGATGGTAGCTGGGCCAATCAGATTCCTTCTCTGGATTTGCCTTCACCCTACAGCAGGAAGTTCTTTGCTGTCATGCAAGAATTAGAGCTAAGGAGTGCCGGGTTAGTGCTGCGGGTGACTGCTTCTCATCCTGGCTTCTGAGATCTCTGGTTCCATCCTGGTCTCTTAGACTCTTTCCTTGGTTCTGTAAATGACCCATTTCACTTTCAAAATCAGTTGGACAAGAATAAACATAGAATGTGATCATTCTATAAAACAGAACTTAAGAATGCTAATCCGAGCTGGTGTGAGCGGCACAGAAGATGGAAAGAGATGATGTGTTTCCATTTATTCAGATGAGGCCACTTTTAAGAACCACTTTTAAGAACAATGTGGCAGACGTGGAATAAAGTTAGCACACACGTAAAAAACAAGCGTGGCATCATTTTCAGGGTATAGGGCCAAAATACTTTAAAATCAATGACTCTGGAAACTGACCTGTGAGCCAATCATAAACAACTAGGGTGTTGGCCATGCTGATGGCTACCAGCTGAAAATAAGCCCTGATTATGTCAAATTATTTACTTAATTCACCCAAAAAATTAATTATCATCCTCGAATCCTCAACGGCTTTACACAGATACATCAGAAAGTAGAAAGAGGTTAGATGTAGTAATTGAACATTGAGCTTATGCAAGCTTTCCTGATTGCATGCATCATGCAATTTATCTCCTGCTAATTAACTATGGAGTTTTTCCCATCAAGGTTTAGGGCTAAATTTGAAATGGGTGGATTTTTTGCAAAATTATTTGGTCAACAATTTAAAAATAGGCCTGAATAGGCCAAATTGATTTTCAAAGCTACTTCTGCCACCAGTTAATTTGCACTGTGGGCCTAGGTGGTGGAAAATCATTACCAACATTACTTTGATTACCAGGCATTTTAGAATAAAGGATTTATGAACTGGGGGACTCATCACTTTCACAATCAAAGTAATCCAAAAAGGCTGACCAGGGCTCTGTCATTACAGGCTGGGTTGATAAACATGGCTAATGGCATCACAGTGTGGGCCTAAGGAAGTGGGGCAGCACACAGGAAGTGGCAGATGAGGCTGGGGGAAACAGAATCGATCCCCTCTGCAGTTACGATGTCCATAGTCTCCCAAAAGCAGCAGGAGACTGCATTTCAATTAAGAGAATAGGAAGAAACCTGAATATCCTAACAACAGGACTGCTTCCTCTTCACACAGCATTTGTGTAAATCAGAATCTGTTTACCAGCGCTGATGCTGACATTGGGACCACAGAGGCAGAGAAGGTTGTGTGACATCCCTTGCTGCTGGTTGTGAGATTCCAGAGCTTGTCACTCCCTGCACGAGCAGACCCTGAAATTTCCCATTGGTTTAGGAAACCCGTGAGGTTCAGCTAGCTGGAGCTGGAGATGCCGCCATCCAGCCATTCACGGTAGCTGTGCATGGCTCACCCCTGACCAAGCCGAAGGGACGCGTGTGCTTTGCGCCTGATTCTCTGCGTGCCTTTCCCAGACTGTGACCAAATAGGGCAGCAAGGTTTGAGTCTTTCTTTTTTAATTTTGAAAGAATTACTTTGGAACCGGAGCCGGTGGCTCAATGGTTACAGGGCTTGCTTGGCATGAACAAGTAGGCGGGTTCGAACCCCAGCACCACATACACAACAAAGGATCGGAACAATGAAAGCCACATGAATAACTAAATAAAAATTGTTTAAAAAAACAAATGTAAAGGATCATGTGATGAATCCACACATGGATGTGGTATGTAATGATCAAATCAGGGCAGTTAACATTTTCATCCCCTGAAATAATTTTTTTAATTGTTTGATTGACACCTATGAGTCTTAAACTTTTACAAAACTAGCAATATCTACAGAGAAGCCTACACTTTCTCCTGGAACCCCCAGGAGCACAGGACAGCTTATGTGAACATATTTCATGTAATCTTTAACCACTAAAATTTGACCTTCTTTCAAAATCAGCTATAATTTGCATGTCATAATATAAGGTCCAATCACCAAATTTCTTGGTATTTTTATGGAGAAGTTTTCAATTAAAAAATATATATATATATACAGACTAAAGGAGCTGGAGCAGTGGCTCAATAATTTCAGCGCTTGCCTGGAATGCGCGAATACTCAAGTTCAAACCCCAGCACCACGTACACAACGAAGTCTTGGAGCAACGAAAGTTGTATGAAAAACTAAATAAAAATTGTTTCTCTCTTTCTCTCTCTATCCCTCTCTCTTAAAAAAAAAACCTAAAAATTAAGCAGTGAATAAGCAAAAGAATAAGCAACAGATTGTGTTTTATTTTTCTTAAATTCATTTATTTATTGGTACATAATAATCATATAGGACAGCGGGCTTCACTGTGCCTTAGTCATATAAGCTTAAAATATAATTTGATCAATGTCACTCCCTAACACTTCCCATTACTCTCCTGAATTGCATTTGAAAAATACATGTCTCCTCTACAATTTTAAATCATTTCTAAAATATTCCCCAACTATGAAAACATTAGAACAAAAAACAAATAAAAACAAAAAAGCCCTACTTTTTCATATTCATGAAAAGTTCACTAGGGACAATATTTAAATGTCTGTGGCAGTGAGGCTGGAGTGGTGGCTCAGTGGTTACAGTGCTTGCCCAGCATGTGTGAGAACACAGGTTCAAACCCCAGCACAAGTACACAACTAAGTGTCAGAGCAACGAAGGCCATGTGAAAAACTTAATAAAAATTGGTTTCTCTCTCTCTCTCTCTCTCTCTCTGTCTGTCTCTCTCTCTCTCTCATTGTCCTTCTCTCTTTAAAAACAAATATCTTTGGCAGTGTTTTTAAAGACTCACAAAGCACTCAGAGTAATTTCAAAAGGACTTATTAAGAATGTCCCCCAAAGTTCTTCAAACCTGAGATTATTTTATCTCTTTGTATATTTTAATGCATTACTCCTAAAGGAGAATGGGATATATGAATGCACTTCATATTTTACTGACTTTTCAAATAGAAAACACAATTTTCTCAAAAAGAAATCATCCAAATAGCAATTTAATAGTTGGTTGTTTTTCAATGCTACCCAAATCATCAGCAAAATAAAACCCTGACTCCTCCAGGTTCAGGCCTTATGGTTGCAGGAGATCTTTTCCTCTCCAGGTCCTCCCCACCCCACATGGGATGCCCCTGCCATGTAGTCCTCAGATCTCCTCTTGTGTGTCCCGAGGAAGGTGAGCTCCAGCCTCAGCTGCAGTCAGCTGCTCCTGAAGCCTCCCCTGGCCACGACCACCCAGCCCAGAGCAGCCAGTCCCTGTGGCAGCATCGACACTGCCGGGAAGTGCATCTACTCCTCACAGTACTCAGAGGACCCACTGCTGCCCTTGCTCCACCTGAGAGGCACCTGGGTGGGCAGGTAGGCAAGGGATGCTGAGAAGCACAGAGACGAATAGTGAGTGTACTATGAAGGGAAGTCCACCCAGCTCCCTCCTCTGTCCAGATACTCAGCCCTGCAGGGAAGTCCACCCCAGCACCCTCCTGTGCCCAGATACACAGCCAAGAGAGGAAAGACAGAAGAGAAAAACTAACCTGCTCCAGCCATGCTGGATAACAAGCGAACCTCTCAGTAATCAAAAGCAGAACAATCCTAAAAAAGTTAAGGTGAGCCTACCATATGACCCAGCTATCCCTCTCCTGGGTATTTTTCCAGGGGAGTTGGAATCAGCACATTACAGTGACACAGCAAAATCCATGTTCATAGCAGCTCAATTTACAATAGCTAAATTATGGGATCAACCCAGATGCCCCTCACTGGATGAATGGATCCAAAACCTGTGGTACATATATACCATGGAGTTCCACTCAGCAATTAGAAACAATGATATTGCAGCCTTTAGGCTAAATGGAAGGTTATGGAAGAAATCATGCTGAGCAGAGTTAGCCAAACCCAAAGAGTCAAGGGTGGAATGTCTTCACTCTTCCGTGGAGGCTGGAGCTAGACCCTGGCCTGTGTGAAAGGTGGTCAACCTCATGTATCAGACCCAGCAAAGGTGTATAACACCTAATCTCGGGCCATCGTAGATACGTATTAGGAAGGAGGAGGGAGGGGCGGGGGGGAGAGGCAGGGTAATGGTGGGAGAATAGGGTGGCTCTAGGGGGTGAAACTAATTTTAAGAATACATACAAATCATTTTGCTTCGTTGGATGCATTTTTGATTGTACAGTAACTGTTTCTTAATTTTAAAAAAAAGCAGAACAGAGGCAGTGGAGAGCAGACTGCGGTCACCAGCTGCTTATCTCCAGGGATGGCCCTGCCATCTGCCAGCCACGTGGTTCTGGGAAACTGACCAAAGCCATCTGTGCCTCAGTTTCCTCTTGTGCGATTTAAACTAGTTAGAGATCACCTCATGAGGTCACTGAGACTCAAGGGGCTCCTGTACTTAAAGTGCTCACACCACCACCTGGCCCTTGAAGGGCCAGCATCACTGTTAGCTGAAAGGATGACAAACCCCTGGCCTGCTGCTCCAGGGGTGATGGCCCCTATGGAGCTGAAGGCTGCTCTGGAAGACTCTACAATCACAAAGTGCATTGGGATGTCCCTGGCTGAATGGCCGGCTGGGCCAAGCTGTGGAAATCCTAGGGCGGGAACCCCACACTTCTGGCCCTCTGCTCTGACCTGCAGTATCAGAAAAGCTGAGACAGGCAGCCTCCAATCCACAGGACTGGGAATGGGGGGATGGACAGCGTAAAGGCCAGGTGCGGAGACTCAGCAGGGCCAACCCCCTGCTTCAGGACGAGCATCACTATGTCCCTCAGCAGTTGATGCCCGTTTTCCATTTCCAACGCACAATTACGGTGCACGTTAAGAAGGCTTACGTGCAGCTTGCTGCAAAAGAGAGCTCACCTACTAATCAGATCCCCCAAAGGGCCTCTAACCTGCCAACCTGCCGTGGGGGAAGCCAAAACTTTCCCTAGAAAACAAGTTTTCAGTCTACAAGACAAAACCACAGTAAACAGACGGCATTGCTGCCAGCAATGGAAAGCCTGCTCCTGTCATCTGGAAGGAAGGTCAGGAAGCAGTAACCTCTGGGTTTGCTTCCATCAGCACAAATGAAATTGCAGCAGTAAAACGATTTGGAACCAAGGAGCCAAATCAGAAGATTGCTTTTTTAAAAGTACGTGAAGCGACAGCTAAATTATGAAATCGACCCAGATGCCCATCATTAGATGAATGGATTAATAAACTGTAGTGTATGTGTGTGTGTATGTGTGTGTGTGTATATACACACTCAGCTCCTAAAAAGAATGAAATTAATTATGGATGGAAATAGAGACTATCATGCTAAGTGAAATTTGCCAAACTCAAAAACTCAAACCTTGAATGTTTTTCTTTGTGGAAGCTAGAGGAAAATAGAGGAGAAGGGGAGGGAAGGAAAAGATTACATAAAGAACCACTCAAATATGAATTAATAGAGGAGCTAAAAAGTTTAGTAGAGTAGAGGAAAGAGAAGGGGAGAGGGGAGGAAGGATCAGAGGGAAAAGGAAAAGGAGAGATAGGGATTTAAAAAGTGTATTTTGCACCTCTAAGATACTAAATAATTCCCATACAAACAATAAAAACTGGAAAAGCTAAAAAAAAATGGAGATCAGTAGAAGAAAGGGATGGGGGTAGGAGGAGCTGAGGGAGGGGGGAAGTGCTGGGGAGGGATATTGGCCAAATTGTACTGTTATGTTGTGTGCATGTGTGAATACATACCAACAATCCCACTGCTGTGTAGAACTATAATGCACCAATAAGAATGTGAGGAAAAAATCATTTGCAAAGTAAAACAATACACAAGCTGAGTTTTAGAGCTTATCAGTGGTGAGGAAAGAACAGAAAGCTTCCTGCTCTAAAGTTGCATGAGCTAGGCAGAAGTCACCCTGACCTCCTGCCCACAAGGTCACAGAGCTGCTTCTGAGGCCTCAGTCTGTCCTGTGCTTGGACTGGCTGGGTAAATGTCACTGTCCTCCATGCTCCAGCCACCCTCTATGCCCTCTCTGGCTTTTCTCTGCATTTCCACCCTGAAGTCCAGTCCCCTTCCCCACCCCCAGCAATCCCCTGGGGTACAGGCCTGACTTTCCCTAGCCCTGCTCATTCTGTCCTCTGTCTGCAGACTGACAGAATTCCCTCAGTGCACAGCTTATGTAGCTGGAATTTAGAAGCACAAAGGTCTGAGGGAACACAGGCCCCCATCCCCCTGGAAACACTTAGAAATGCAGACAAAATGTGAACTCCAAAGTTTCATCCATAGCTCAGTTCAAAAGGAGGCTGTCTGGATTCTCTAGGGAAAGCAGCAGAGGTTCAGGTTGCAGAGGCTGGGAGCTAGGATTTCAGCATTCACAAGGCAGAGCACAAGGACCAAGACCCCAGGGTAAAACAGGACTATTCCAGGAGTTCCAAATCCACAAGAAGTCAACTTTAAAACTGTCCACTAGACCAGAAAGCAGCAAGGAAGCTTGGCGTCCTTGGGAAATGAAAATTCCAACCACGTTCTATGTGAAAGGCTGCTGCATCCACATTTGTACTGCTCAGACAGCCAAGAAATCTCCATCCATTATTAGCCACATGACTGGCCCCAGACCTGGAAATTCGCAGGCCCCAGTGGAAGCAAAGGTGAAACTTTCCAAAGGGTGCCCCCCTCCTCACTGGACACACAGTCGCCCTGGCCACCCAAACACAGCTCACAGGCAATGTGGAAACTAGTGAGCACGGAGAAGAACAGACACAACTAGAGCTTAGAGGACAGAAGATGACGGAGGGACTTCCAAGGAGGGACTGCAAAATGCATCAGAATTAGAGAAAAGATGACGGAAACATTTCTGAAAGAAAGAGAGAGTAGAAACAAAAGCTTTGGGGAAAGGCCACGTGGAACTACCAGCAATGAAAGAATTATAGTTGAAATTGAAAATGCAAAGTACAATTAAACAGACAACCCAGCCACAGAGAATATTTATTAGTGATCCGAAACACCTAAGGAATCACTGGAAGATCTGAGGAAATCACTGGAATGCAACACAATCAGAGGTAAAAACATGGGGCCAAATTCCAAGACAGCAAGCTGAATATTGCTCCACATGCTTCCTATAGGTCCTGAAGTGGCATGTGGTCACTCTCTTCGCCTTACGTCTTTTGAAAGGCTTATTATTCAGACAGCTACATGTTTAGTGGCAAAATCTTAAGGAAGGTAAATCCCCCAGTCCATTTAAACTATTTGCCACCTCAGGGGTGTCCACTTACCATCACTGTGAGATCTGCTTAGACAATGGTACCCTTTAACCTAGGTACTTGGCCATGGTGGCTTTCATTAACCCCAATGGTGGCCCTTCCACCTGGGTACACGGTGGCTTTCATTGACCCCTCTTGACCCACCCGCCCATGCTTCCTCTTCCTTTGGTTCAGCCAGCACAGAGGCTGAATGAGGCACAGAGGAATATGGCAACATGAGTCCCGTTTTCTCATGGATTTCCTTTACTTAAATCAAAACTGTAGACCAACAGAAAGGGGAAACCCCAAAAGAGATGGAAACATTTGTAAAGAAGCTGACTGGGGTGCTGGTTGATCAACTACTGGAATGTTTTGAAGAATTCCAAGAAGACCACATGAAAACTCTCCAGCCAGTGCCTACTCCCTGCAATTCCAAGAAAATTATCCCAACAAACGTCCATAACTCTGGGAAGAGCCCAAGAAAAGGCACCTTTATTTGTAACTTGGTGCAAAGGGACTTAATGCAATCCTTTTGATATGTAATTCTATTGGAAGGGGAAGGAAAGAGAGATGGTTTGGGGGCCCTGGGCACCTAAAGATGGAGCACATTGAAGACAGGGCAGTCCAAAGGAAGTGGGTAAGGAAGGAGAGGAGGAGAGAGGTTCAAAGAAACTCCCAAAATAAACCCCACTGAATCACTCACAAATAGAGGCTGGGCTCTCTTCAGTTCAGTTAAGGACTGATTATTGCTATGAGGTGATGCGTCCCCTGGGTTCACGTGTTGGAAACGTAACCCCTAGCACAAGTATGGAGAGGTGGGAACTTTAGGAAGGGATTAGGTGGATTCATGTGTCACCAAGAGAGTGGATCTGTCATCTAGGAGAGGGGTCTTTGTGAAGGATAGTCAGGCCCTCCTCTCTCGCTGGCTCTCTCCAACACAGCAGCAGGGTCACATCCTCCACCAGGTTGTAAAGTAGCAAAGCAGGCCTTTGTCAGACACCAGAGAGGCACTCTTGGACTTTACAGCCTCAATACCATGAGACAAATAAAGTTCTGTGCATTGTAAATTACCCAATCTCGTTAACATTACAGCAACAAAAAACAGAATAACAGAGTTATGCATCCTCATCACACAGGAAAAGCAATGCAGGCAGGAAGCAGGTATGGGACGCAGGGGTAGCCATGGGTTGGAAGCCAGGCCAGACTGCTGTTAAGCTTAGCCACGTCCCTCCGTCCCTCCATAGCTGTATAGCTGTGATCCTCCAACTTCCCTCCAGTTCACTTCCTGAATCTGCAGGCTGGAAGTACGATACTTACAGCTGTGGGTGAATGAAACTGTGCTGTGAGGTACTGCACAGAACAATGCCCAGTAAGAAAGAGTTCACCATCCCCATCCATCAGGACCTCATGATGCCCTGCTGGGGAGCTAGGCTTTGGGGTCAAATGTCAGCCCCTTCACCCATCCATTGCAGGACTTCACACACAAGTGCATGGCCTGACCCTCTTCACGCCTCAGATTCCTTATCTGTAAGACTGAGATAGCAGCTGCCTCCTGGCACAGTTACAACAACGAAACTACACAACCTGAGCAAAGAACTTGAAATACGGCCTGGGGTATGGGAAGCCCTCAGCCATTTCTAGTATGATTATTTTTGGACACAATCTGCTGAAACCAGTTTAATTTTTGGCAAGGGATGTGTGAGTAAGCAGAGTCACGATGCGACCTTTGGAAAATTAAGACACAAAAAGTGAATTTTAATTTTCAATTCCCTCTAGGGCAAAACATGTGCTTACAACATGCCAGGTATTCCACCCTTGAAATGATGATTTACCCAGCTAAAAATATGTGCTCAAACCACTGCAAATCAATAGCATAACAATTAGAAACGGCTGTAAACATTTTGAAATATGAAATTCTATATAAATAGTAAATTAAATAGGAGATCAATCAGGAGTCACTGATAAGATGTTTGGTAATGCAAAGCATCTGACTTGTCACTGTGCTACCTAGCACCTCTGCCACTGAAGGACAGGCTCCACTGTGATGACTCTCCACCACTGGGGGGGAGGGGTCTTTGTTTTTGTTTTTGCTGTTTTATTTTGTTTTGGTACCAAGAATGGAATCCAGAGGCACTTTATCACTGAGCCACATCCCCAGCCCTTTTTAGTTTTTATTTTAAGATAGGGTCTAAGTTGCTAGGACAGGCTTTTAACTTGTGATCCTCCTACATTAGCCTCCCAAGCACAGGGATTACAGGCATGTGCCACCACTCCCAGCTGTCCACTGTTTTGAAAACCATCTGATTGCCCTCTGGGACACAGCACTTGACTCAGGGCTGGGTGTGGATTCCAGGCAGATTGTTGAGGAGTGACTGTGGCCCCTTCCCCAGACCGTTCCCCTTACGTATCCGAATTTCAGTTGTGAAAGCCTTTGAAGTGTACACTGAAGAGTTAAAGCTCTTCCTTGCTGTTTCAGATGGGCTTGCCAAGCAGTCTAACAAGATGAAACACATCACTACTGTTAAGAATGGCAGCTATGTAGCAATGACCACATGGCAGTGGGCCACTGGTGAAGGCCACCAAGGTGCACTTGATGCACAATTGCAGTTCCACAGGCCAGTCTTGTGGAGTTGCAACGTTTTCTCCCATTCCTGGCAGCCTCCCTCCTCCACCTTCTCCACCCTTCTTGCTGGACTGTTCTCTCCATGGACCAAGAGGTGGGGCAGGTGGAAGACACCAAATAGAGTCTCTAGGCAGGCTGAATCTATCCAGCCAGAAGGCAGCCAAACAGATAATCTAACAGCAAGAGTCCAGCATCAGATCAAGTCCAGGTTGTGGGGCCAAGGATAAGCACAAGGCCACTTGGGCCCACTCCTGCCAAAGGTCCTTACTTATGTGAGGCCTGGAACACAGCTGACCAAGACACAACACCAAGGTGACCCCCATGCTTAATGGGCAAGGAGCCAACAGAGATAACAATTTTGTAAATATTATGCACTTCTTTCTTAGGGCAACGAAAAAATATATTCTGAACATATATTTATCCTATGCATTCAAATTCTAAAGGCACGCTGAGCCTTCTAATGCCACAAGACAAAGGTCCTGATGATAAAATCAAAATACTCAAAATTTGCATACCCAAATATAAATGAAATATGTAGACAATTCTAGAAGACAGGCTGCCTTACAAGAATGGCAATAATACAAATTATTCTGCAAAATGCCATTTCCCAGCTTATATCCCAATCCTATTAATTCAGCACAACAACAACAACAAAAAAAAAATCACAGAATATATAAATCATACCCCTAAAGCAGTACTACACCAGGCACCAAAATTACATAGCATGATGATGCATAATTACGGCACTTTCAAACAGCATTTGAGAATGTGTCACAAGTGATGAAAAATGTAATTTATTTCTTCTGACAGATATTAATTGCTCTGTGTTAGAAAGTTTTTGAACCATTACTGATAACCAAACATGGGAACATAAATGCCTGGGAAACACCACAAGGAACGAGGTTGAGTCTAATCATAAAAACTCCCGTAGCATAAGGAAAGGCAATTTCTCAAAGAGGACATCTATTATTAAAATTTGTAAATTGTTGCCATGACACAGTTGGAGGAAGCTCAGCTGTGACGTCTCCTCCAGCGGGTCTAGAGTGTTATTAATCTCCAACGGCACTGGCTAATTGGAGTTTAAAATGCTGTCCTGTTTCCTCAGCAAATCACCCTGGTTAAGCCAGGGTGGCCAGTTTTTATGGAACCTTCATTCAGAATAGATTCTTCCTTTAAAACTGATTCCCAAATGATCACAAATGAATTTTCCTTGATGTGTGGAAAGGTTGAGTTTTCTCTTATTACTATTAGTATTATTATTATCATTAATCATTTTGGGTCTAAGAATTC
Organism: Aplodontia rufa; assembly: GCA_004027875.1. Lineage (NCBI taxonomy): Eukaryota > Metazoa > Chordata > Mammalia > Rodentia > Aplodontiidae > Aplodontia > Aplodontia rufa. The sequence goes on along the minus strand of PVKS010008927.1, from coordinate 26,932 downwards.
AGAGACGATGAAATTTGGACAGCAAGATTAAATCACACTTTGACCATGGCTTACATGGCTGGAATGGCCAACCCTAAGTCATCACAAATCCCATGAAAAGCTCTACTGTCCTCAAGAGTGGGTGACGGACTGGAGCAGTCGCTCAGTGGATACAGCATTTGCCTGGGGTGCACAAGGATCCAGGTTCAAACTCCAGCACCACATACACAACTAAGTGTCAGAAAAAAAGAACTCAGTTGAAAACATAAAAGTTGATTCTCATGTGTGTGTGTGTGTGTGTGTGTCCTCCCTCCCTCCCTCCCTCTTAAAAAAAAAAAAGAAAGAAAACAGCCACCATCTTCAACACCACTGACTCCTGTGTCAAAACCCAGGCTCTTCACTCGTTTGGAAAGATGACCTATGCAGGTCTCACTCCACAGCAGGACTTGGAACACTCTGGTCTTGCGCACTAGCTGATACCTTGTCCCTATTTCTTATGTCCGAATTTCTACCAATGGGTCTCTTAAAAACCTAGACTGGATTTCCTAAAAGTTACAAAGTTATAACTATATTTATCTCTCCCTTCTCCTGAAGATCAATGCTTTAGGACGTAAGAAAAAGGATAACAAGTAAGATTCGAAGACTGTTGAAGAAAGAAAACAATATCGGGACAGAGATCAAATTAAAAATAAAACTTGCACTTTTATGATACCAAAAAATCAATGCAATTCACCACATCACAAGAATGAAAAGCAGGACCTGTAAGCGCTTGCCTGGCATGTGCGAGAATCCAGGTTCACACCCCAGCACCACACTCGAAACTAAGGGTCAAGAAACAAGCACCAGATGAAAAAATAAAATTTATTCTCTCTCTTTCTCTCTCTCTCTCTTTCCCTCCCCCTATCTTAAAAAAAAAATAAAAAGAGGAAAATCCAAAATTTCATTTCAACAGAAAATGTATTTAATATAATTCAACACCCATTCTGATTAAAAAATATACGCTGGCAAACAAAGAAGTAAACTTTCATAGTAAGCAGACCCTCCCGTATCTAATAAAAAGTATCCACAAAAATTTAAATGTTCTTAATGGTAAAATGCTGAAGGCTTTCTCCTCGGGATCAAGAATGAGATAAGGGTATGTCTGCTATCACTGATTCTATTCAGTTTTGTACTATAAGTGCAGAAAAGTAAGAGAAAGCTATCAGAGTAAAGGAAAAAGAAAACTACCATTATCAGAAAGTAAAATCATACAAATTTAGAAAATCCAAAAGAAACCACAGAAACAATTACAAGTAATAACTGAATTTAGTAATATTACTGAAAGCAAAGTCAAACATATAATAACCAACTATATTTCAATATGCTAGCAAGAAATACTTAGAAAATTAAATTTGAAAACAGTACCATTTTTAATGGCACCAGAAGGCATAAAATATCTGTGAATAAATCTAAAAAAAGATAAGCAGTGCAGAATACATATAAAACATTACTTAGAGAAACTGATAAACACTTAAATAAAAGGAGAGATTTTGTTAGTCACATTTGGGTCACTGTGAACAAAATACCCAACTTGTGCTTAAGAAGGAAAGATTTATTTTCATCACAGTTTCATAGATTTCCTAAGTGGTCAGTGGCTCCATGGCTTTGGATCTGAGATGAGCAGGACATTCTAGGCAAGGGCAGGGCCGAGGAAGGCTTCTCAGCTCTTGACAGCCAGGGGCAGTGGAGAGGAGGGCCAGAGACAAGGTTCAGTTCCTAAGGGCACTCAAGACACATCACCTGAGGGCACCCAAGATACAGTCCCTGAGGGCACTCAAGATACATCACCTGAGGGCACCCAAGATACAGTCCCTGAGGGCACCCAAGATACATCATCTGATGGCACCCAAGATACAGCCCCTGCAGGCGCCCAAGATATATCCCTAAGGGCACCCAAGATGCAGTCCCTGATAACACTCCCAGTGAGCTGCTTCTTCCAACTATGCCTCACAGACTAGTTTTTACCTCTTCCCAGCACCCAAATTATCAATCCATCAATGGATTAACCACAGATTGCTCCCCAAAAGCCCCACCTGTGGCTGCATCAGGGACCAGGCCTCCACACATAGCTTTAGGGGAAATTCCAGGTCCAAACCCTAACAGCTATGGCACGTTTACATGCCACTTGAGGCGGCATTTTCTAGATTTAATTTAATCCCAAACAAAATCCCAATAGATGCTTTTGTGGAAATTGGGAAGCTGACTGTAAAAAAGTATCTGAAATATCAAGAATAAAGAGAGCAGTCGTTTATAGCGTAAGATGCAGTGTTTACAGCAACTGGCACTCAGGACTTAGGATAAGGCTAAAATAGTGCAGGCAGCGTGGCTCAGAGCCGGACAGAAGTGGATCACCTACAGGGAGACAGAAAACTTCAACTCCAAACTGGAAAGGCCAACAAATTAGACTTTTTAAAAAGGCAGCACTCCTAACTAACATGAAGCAAGTGACAAAGAAAGCCACAGAACGGGGAAAGACATTTCCGGTACACGTGTTGGACCAACGGATCTCGTATAAAGAACCACAAATCAATGCAAAAAGGGGGGGGGACAGGCAAGGAACAGAAAGACGGACCTGGGAGCTGAATGGGACACCTTTACCAAAACCATTTCAAAGCGGCCAAGAGACTCGAAAAGATCCTGCCCTTCATCAGCCTTGGGTCAACGCAAACAGAAACCACGGTGGGACACCCCCACTCACCCACTGTCAGCAGCACTTGGTGTCACTGGGAGCCACCCTGCGGCCCCCGCTCACACTGACCTCCCTCCACCGGTGAGGATGCATCCAGGTTCCTGCTGGTGGCGCCTTCCAGCACTCTTCCTGTGTCTGCTGTGCCCGTGTTGGGTGCGTCGTGCAGACGGCTGGATGTCGGGTAAAGAGAAGAATCTCAGAAGAGCTGCGCGTTTCTGCTCGCTGCAGTTGAGCAGAATCGAGCGTGGGAACAAAGCTAACAGGAGAGTGGGTGGCCTGAGTCTGCCTGCGGGTGAAGAGGGCTTTGGAGGTGTCACCTTTACTCCGCTCTGGAAGCCACTACTTAAAGCTGTGCACCATTGTTTAATGTGAGAAATTAGAAATGTAAATAATCACACGTCCAAAGTGGCTTTTAAATCCTCTCGTAATGGAAAATCCAATAGCACATAGACAGCGTTACACAAAGGACTTTACATTACAAACTGAGGGAAATTCGTCAACCCAGTTAGGTTTTCATAGACTCTGTTTTTTGCTAAAAACCTTCCTAAGGCTGTTATCTTGGCAGCACAGGGCACCTGTTCGGGGGCCGTTCAACCACACTAACTTATATAAAGTTATAACAAGGTTAATTTTTTTGGTTTTCCCTACATGGAGCCATCTATTACATCTAAGCTCCAATATTGATTTCTTAAGTCAAATAAGCAATCTTTCTTCTAACTTACTGCTTTGTCTTAAATGTGAATAAAATGCCTCTGCTTACATTGACATATATGTACTCAACACCATATCAGAGGCCCTGAGGATCTTTAGGCCACCACAAGATGTTTGATCAGCAAATCTGATTGAATCAAGCTCGCTTGATTAAGAAATGCCATCATTAATAAATGCAAGGCGTAATTTCAAGTAAAAAACCACTTATACACATTGAGGAAAATTACATCATTCATGAGACTTTCTGAGAGCTAACTATTAAAGTTAGCAGACAAGGTGAGACAGGAATGAGGCGGAGCCTGGCTTCACGGGAGGTGTCAGTTAGCAGCGCAGCTAGAGATTCTGTTTGAACAAGATGCAGACTACTGTGCGTTCCACCTGCTCAGAGGGCAGAGAAGAGGACACACTGGATGGCAAGGGCTCAGGACAGCTCTTAGAGAACAGATGAGGCCACCAAGAGACCGTGAGACACAGCAGTGGGAACTGGGAGGGTGTCCTGAGCACACACACAGCACACACGTGTGACGGAGAGACTAGAACATCCGCACGCCCGGCATGCACACGGAAGCTGCTGGAAGGTGAAGCTGGAAGGAGGCGACACAAAGTGAGAATTCTGGAAGGAGTTTCAACAGAAGAGCTTTGGGTTTCCAGAGCATCATCCAGGGAACACTGTGAAGGACAGGCAGGGAGGGAGCCCTTGGGAGACCATCTAGAAAGGAGGCTATGGTGGTTTGCATGGGAGAGAAGGGGCTAACATCCGCGGCGGCCAGAAGGCCCAGATCCCAGCAACCCCCAGGAGGTAAAACCAGCACAATTGGTTCTGGTTGGGTGCGGAGAACAAGGCTCTGGGACTGTCCAACATCAGCAACGTTAAAATGGTGGCAGGAGTTAGAAGGGAACTGCAGTGACTGCTACCCACAGGAAGCAAACCCAACACTTCCCTCTGCTCCCTTCCTGCCAGCACAGACCCACTCTGTGTGCGAGCATGGAACCCTGAGGTGGGGACACCGTGGTGCAGAAAACTGAGAGGCAGGGAAGCCTGGGGCCTGGAGAAGGCCCACGCGTGTGTGTGGTGCATGTGAGAAGTCCAGGCAGAACACGGGCCCACGCTTAAAAGAGGGGCCTGGCCTGGAAGCGAACAAGAGCGTCTGCAAAAAGGCCCTTCAGTGAGGGGTGCGTGGTGACGGAAGATGGCAGTCTAAGTAGCAGAAGTCACAAAGTTCAGTAATTTTTATGAGCATGGCTTTAGCATGCACACTGCTGCTCACTCTCTCGATTTTTAGACAGAAGAGCACAGTAACTCGTGAGCAACTTGAGAAAAGATGTGAAAATAACATGGTGAAGTTAAATAATCAGGAGAAATATCCCATCACTGGAAAAACTATGGTGATCCGTCATCCAATAAGCAGATTTCTAAACAACGCTTCCCTTCCCTGCTCACATGAAATGAAATCCTAGTCTAACTTGGAGGCTCAACAGTAATAACTGCTGGCTCAATGGGCATTAGAGATTGAAATGTTGGACTCAGTCCCGTTTTACTGTTTTCCCCAAAATTCTATGCCTAGAACTTCCTTTCTCATATAAATATTAGCCCGCACCTCTCCGGCCAGGCTCCTCCCCGTGCGTCCAAAACCTGTCGGGGTTCCCGTCTGCTGCCGTCCCTGACCTGCTCTCCTGGAAGGACCATGAGTCTCCCGCTCCATCTCAAGCTTCATGAGAAAACCATGGCTTTTCCTGCTTTTATCCCTCTGCTCCCAGGAGAGTACTCAACCATGCTGACAATCAACACGACAGAGCTTGGGAGAAGATGAACCTAGCGCACCTGGCGGGGGTCCTGACGTCACACTTATGGTTATTTTTGAGCTTGAAATTTTCAGTGGAGCAAGAAGGGATTCTCTCTGCAGCTGAGCCTTCTCTCCTGCCTCCTTCTGCCCTCCATCTAATCCTGCTGACCTTCTTCAGCCTTCCTCGCATTCCCGCAGGAGCCCTCTGCCTGGGGCCACAGATTAGCAAGGGAGCTGTCTCAGGAGGGGTTATCCAGGCAGCAGCCAGGGGAATAATGTGAGCACCCACGCCCCCACCATCCCTCCCAACTCCCAGTCCAGACCAATCTAGGTCTCCTGCATGGACGTGCTGCTCACCAATACTTTCCTCAGCACCTTCCCCTTTGCAAAAGTGTTTTCTCATTTCTTTTCATTAATGTTCCCTTATTATAAAAATGCTAAATAACCGCAACCATGCTTCCAGATTATAACCTTGGGGTTAACCTGGGAATAAAGTCTAAGGAGAATCTCACCATTATCCCAACTAACTTCTAAAAACTAAACAGGCCACTTGCCTCCCAAATGAGCAGCAGCCTTGCATCCAGTCCATCTGCTCACTAAAGGAACTTTAATTCCTCCAGCCCTTCTGCCTGAGGCTAGCTCGGAAAGTAAAAATTCCTAAGAGGCGACCTCACTCATCTAAAGTCACAGAGCATTGTACTAATTAGGTGTGGAACTGTTTTAGTAAGCAAACCCTACTGACGGAAAACGTGGTACATCTCAGACACGTGGGGACAAAGGGCACCAGAGAAGAGATGGAGACCAAATGTCCTCAGTGAAGGCCACCATTGGTGCCTGCTCAGCTCTTGCCCTGGGAGGGAGCTGCTGCTCCTGTCTTCTGGAACCATGACAGCACCGCCACTTACACCACAGCTAGCGTGGATTATTAACATTCTTCAGGGCACGTGATCGGACTCTTCTATGGAAGAAAGATCTCACTGCTGTCTTCTGCTCCTTTCTTGACAGTCTGACATGGAAACTGTCTATTATTTATTTATGTACCAGGAATTGAACCCAGGGGTGCTTAACCACTGAGCCACATCCCAGCCCTTATTATTCTGTTATTTTGAGTCAGGGCCTCACTGTGTTGCTGAGGCTAGCTTGGAACTTGCGATCCTCCTGCCTCAGCCTCCTGAGCCACTGGGATCTGTCTGTTATCTTGCAGCTCTGCTGCCGATCTGCCCGTGCTCTCTTCCGCTCACTGGTGCTACGAACGCAAGGTCAGCAGCCGCACACAGGCACGCTGGGAGGAACATCACTCTGACAGGGCAGAGGGCTCAGGGATTCGCATTTGGCCTCAGCTTTGCTGAAATGTGCAGCGATTTACTCCAGCACCTTTAGGCTGTGAACGAGTGTAGGGTCTGATTCGAGTCACTGTAGGCATGGGGACACTCTGACTTGGAGACAAAGGGCTTTGGTGCACTTGCTGTGGCACCTTAGAGATTAAATAGCTGCCGTGTGTTCAGCGCCTCCTGGCTTGGAGCAGTGACGACACGGAGCACCTCTGCACCCGTGTGTCCTGTGTTCACCCTGACTCACTCTGCACGTGAAGCAGAGCCCAGGATGGCTCGGCTCATAAGAAGCAAGTGGCAGAGTCCCAACCGGACCCTGATTCCTTCCACGGCACGGCAGCTGTGCTTCCCGGAGCAGGTACCGTAATGCTCTGCTCTTTAGTTTTCTCATCTGCAAAGTGAATAGTGCGATCAGGCTCCTCCTGGCCCCGTGACGCTGCACGCCAGCATCATGAAGGGCAGGTGAAGGTGGCAAACGGAGCAGGGGCCTTGACCTCCACTCCACGCAGAAGACCCACAAAGAAAAGGATTCAAATGTGTAAAAGTAGACGCAGGAAGTAAGATGGGTGGAAGGAAGGACAGCAGACAAAATGCGTCAAATAAAACTATGACGAAAAGAACGCCCAGCGCTAAAGCCATTAAACCCTGGAGCAGCGTGGAAAGCCAACTGAAAGCACGTCCAGCACCCACAGGGCTCCAGAACTGGGGCGCAGTAGGGGCAGACACCAGCGGCCTTGCAGGAGGCAGCAGGAGGAGCCTTAGCCTCCTTACACAGGCTTCAGTGTCCCCAGCCATGCCTCAAGTCAAAACAGGAAGTGAGACCAAGTTCCATCTGCAAAAGCGAAACCCCAAGTCCTCGCCCACCTCTCCTTACACAACCCCAGGAGCCAGGCCCTCCAGCCACACCCCTCCCGCCAGACAGGGAACCAGAGGGCCTGAGATCTGTCCACCCCACACTTGCACCGCCCTCCTGTGGCCAGCCCTGGTGAGCCCGCACGCCTGCCAGGCACACAGATGGTGCAGCCAGCTCCGGGGGACCCGCCCCAGTGCGACAGCCCCTCAGGACACTGGGGAAGCCTCTCGGGTGTGCACAATTCTATCTGTACATGCACACCTGTCAGCTGATGGCCATGTGCTCTCTAGAGACAAACGCAACTTGGAGGAAAGGAAGTGCTGATGAACAGGAGTGGCAGTGTGTGCATGCCAGTGTGCAGGAGGTGCATGGTCAGTGTGTGTGGTATGTGTGTCAGTGCACAGCGTGTGTGTGGTATGGGGGTGTGTGTCAGTGTGCAGTATGTGTGTGAGTGTGTGTGTGTGTGTGTATGATTAAGAACACTGCACTGAGCCCACCTGGCAGGAGGGCGTCAGGCCAAGGCCGGGGTCATGGTCCAGGAGGGTGGTGCACCACCTGTCCCCCGACAGGTACTACCTTTCCTTTCTCGCACTGAGAGACACAACCCGAGGAAGTCAACACACACAAGCTGTGCCTGGCCCCTTGCCACCCTGCCCTGACTGCCCTGCTGCGCACTCTACTTCCCCGTCCTGTGGGCACGCACCACTGTGAGTTAACGTGCCATTTGCTGATGGCAGCACAGCAGATGACAACCCTAAGGACCCAGGATCCAGAGTTAGCCCAGGTCTGCACTCTGGGCCCCACGGCAGCCTCTGCGGTTGGAACGAGCCACTGGAGTCCCCGTTGGCGCTGGCACAGTCCCAGGCTCTTCTCAGCTTTCAGCACTTGGGTTTCTTCACAGAGATAGCGCACCTCCTGCAGCAGCTAGGACGGCTCCTGAGCCCGCACCCCAAGGCCTTCCCTCAGCTCCTGGCACACAGCAGCACCTGGAACATGTCAGCTGTCACATTCCTACTGACCTGGTCGGGCCACGTACACAGAAGGCGTCCACCTCATTCACCGGGAAGTCCCCAGACGTAGGGCCTTGCTTTTTGGAACCCCAAGAGAACAATGATCCCCCAAAGGCCCCTCAGTAAGAAGGACCCAAAGGAAGCAAATGCATGACGATCTCTCCATAACACTCTGAGGAACCTGCAGGAAGCAGGTGTCTGAACACCGTGATCCAACATGTCCTGGATTCATACGTGAGCACCGACTCATACTGCACCACGTGACAGCCCCCAGGCTCCGTGCGGGAATCACAGCTTGGTCAGGGCTAAGAGCCTTCACCTTCCGACTGCCCAGAAGTTGTCCCAGCTTGATCTGAAATGTCCCCAAGCCCACATGCTAGAGACTTGGTCACCAGCTTGTGGTGCTGCTGGAAGGGGGTCAGCCCCCTTACTCACTTCTCTTAGAAGACCAGAGGGCACCCATCTCAGAGAGAAAAGTGGGTTTTACGATGCCATTTTAAAGAAGACTTGCCCCATTTCACAGAAACAATCTGGTATTATCATCCAATTGTAGAAAATAAGAATAGGTGGATAGCTTTATGCTTTGGGGCTGAGAAACTCAGAAGTACTTTATAGATATCTTCTTGTTATCTTTACCCCCGCTGTGATCGCACGAAGCCTGGTGGTTTGCAGCAAAGGTTATGTCTTATGCTGAAAACAGCCAGGGTTATACATAAAGTTGAACATGAAGTAGATCACAGTCTACACAGAAATCCCAGCGTGTCCTGCAAGCGGGGAAAGAGCCTTCCCTGCCTCGCAGAAGCCCGCAGTACTTAGGAATCCTCCCAGACCCGCAGAAATGCTCTGGGCACAAGTGGCCCTGCTTCCTTTAATATGGACAGAATTGAAACAGGCCTCAGAAAGGACTTCATGCCACGAGGGAGATGTCAACACTGCAAGATGAAGCACGGGTGGGCATCTCTGGATGGCACATGGCATTTGGTCACTGAGGTGGAGAAGGTGGATTGGGTCTACTTCACACAGGAACATTTCTAGACAAGGGAAGAATTATGACTTTGGGAACAAAGTGTACAGAAGGGAGAAAACGGAGCCTCCCTGGGGATGAGCCCAGCCTGAGGACACAGCAGGGGCTCAGCCAACGCTTACAGTGGAAGTGGCACCTTAGGAAAGGGGCAGGCCCCATGAAACCTGGGGGAGCAAATGCAGGCCCAGAGAAGAGCATGGGTTCTGAGAGTCCTAGTCCTAGGGTAGTTAAGTAACTGCGTTAAAGAAAAAAAAAAAGGGATTTGTATTTGAAAAATAAGCTAAAGGTGAGTTTCAAAAATATCTGTCCTTCTCAAGGTTCCCCACCTTTTGATCTGAATGCCAAAGACACTCAACCTGGGCCTGGCTTGCCTGACAGCAGAGCTGGCCCTGTGACCCCAGACTGCTGCAGGGGAAGCTCCCTGTAGTAACTGACCCCACCACCTGCAAAGCACAAAGACTGTCTTCCCGCTCACGAGGGGAGAGGAAATGCTGGAGCACGGGAGAGGAGGACATGGGCATCCTCAAGACCTCCTGGCTAAGCTTCAGGTCACTCAAGGGACACGCATCAAAGCATGAACACGTAAGCATCCCCTCTAGTCACTCACAGGGGCACGTCCACCCCCAGTCCCTGGGCATCAGTCCAGCAGTTCCCAGAAATCATTAACCACAGGCATGTCCTCTGACTCTGGTGAGATGGTCTCCCCTCTTCTCCTGCCATTTGCAAAACTAGGGAAATACTATTCATCTAGTCTGTGGACCTGTAAATGAAGCTCATAAAATATCAGGTTAATATCCCCCATGGAGACGCTGCAGAGCGTGGGTCAATCAACACACACGCATACACACACACAGGCTTTTCCAGAATCTCAGTGTTGGTGTGGACCTGCATTTCACCTAGACCAGGCTACAGAAAGGTCCAGACCTGGCTTTGGAGGATGCCGTGGCATGCTCAGGTGGGCTCTGGGTCAGCCCAGAAGAACACTGCTGTACACATGGGCACCTTGCACGGTATTGCTGGTGCAATGAGATCACTCGCAGGGATGCTGGACTGCGCAGGCCATTATGGAGATACACAATATAGATCCGAGTCCTAAACACCTACCTACAATGACTTTCTGGAATAATCCTCCAAAGGTCTGTAATTCAACACCTCACAAATGTCTCCCACATAAAACTCAGTCCAGAAGAACTCACTGGCTCACCCTCTCAGCACTAAAGGAGCTGGAAAAGCACACATTCTGAAACTGGCATTTATGGGTAGAAGTTGAATTCCACAGTAAGCATGTCAGGAAAGGCTGAAATCTTGCTGTGCTGGAGTCTGCTTGTGTGACATGTCACTGCAGTTAGTGGACCGGCGCAGCGTGGGAAACGCCCATCATGCAACTCCATCACACTCTGGAAGCACACACTACCATGGATCTGGGAATCTGGGACCAAGGAAGGAGCAGAAAGCTTGCCTTTCCTGTCACAGGGGAGAGCAGCAGCAGGAGACGCCAGCACACCGTGCGCCTTCCCTCAGCGCCAGCTCCACCAAGGCATCTCAGCACCTCTTCCACGCCTTCTTCTGGGGCACAGTGCCCCTTTCAAGGCTGAGACCTGGGAGAGCATGCTTTCCAGATGTGCTTCTGTGCTCATCTGCAGAGTCCCCTGTGACTGAAAGTCACACAAGGGCCTGAGCTGGTCCAGAGCTGAACCAAAGAACTTGAGGTCCATGCCCTGTGGCTCTGAGCCCGAGGATGCTCTGAGACTCAGGAGGAACTGCAGTCAGGCTTCCTACTTGGAGCGATGGAGGTAGAATCTGTAGCTATGAGGAGCTTTTGGAGCAAGACTGCTCCAGGGCAGTCACCCATCGATTTCATACCATGCAGGCTCTGCACCGGCTCCCAACCGTTCACCAGGAGTCTAAATATCACAAGCTCCCTGGCAACGATCACTGAATGACACTCGCAGGAAGTTAAGACCTGCATCAAGAATACCAGTCCTCATGTGCGTGCGTATACACACCCACGTGTGCAAAGAAGAACCATACATCCTTCAAAAGACAGCAAGCTTTGCTTCGTATTACAGCTTAGTTCTATGCCTGTAAAAAGTACTCATAATTATTAATACAATGCAAGTTGCAGCTATCCAGGCCAATTAATTATCTTTGCAACCCTCCCAGAATTCCTAAACTACACTCACACTACCTTCTGAGATCCATGGGCTCTAAAAACACCAAACTTTTTCAGGTACCCAATATTAATAATATCAGTGAATATAACCGACCGTCCAAAACGCTCTTTCGTTACAAAATGCACTCATCATTACAATTTGCTCACGGAGGAGAGAGAAGCCAGTTAACGCCTCTAAAACACCTCAAGGTGCTGTAACTCAACTGGAAAGTGTAACAAAATGTGCTGGCCACTTAAGCCGGTGTTTAAATGCAGCACTAAAATGCATTTCGCACCCAGCTTCATCAATCACCAGCCGATATCACTTTGCATCTTGGCTACCAAAGAAAATGGAATTTGTTTCCCTGAAGAAATATGTCACTGCTCTGCTTGAATTATTAAGCTCTACTATTACAGAGAGAAACAGAGTCAAAAAAAAAGAAAGAAAGGGAAAGAAATGAAATTAGACCCAGGTTGCCATCTACAGTCTGATATCAGCAGCGCTCATTCACAGAATTTGATACCTGGATATCAGTATCAATATGTACAAAAGGACAAAGCATGTGACCACAATCTTAATTATAAAACTATCAAGATGAGAACAGAATACAGGTTTAAAAAAACCTGGATCAGGGCTGGAGCAGTGGCTCAGCAGTATCGCACTTGCTTGGCATGTGTGAGGACATGGGTTCAAACCCCAACACCACATACGCAACGAAGTGTCAGAGCAACAAAAGCCACATGAAAAACTAAATAAAACTGGTTCTCTCTTTATCTCTCTCTCTCACTGTTCTTCTCTCTAAAAATAAATAAATAAATAAATAACCTGGGTCAATTAGTTGCATAATTTAATAAATACTAGGTATTCATCCTACCACTAAAATTTAACACTTTGAAATAAAAGTGAAGCACTTATTTAATATCAAAGTTTACATATATTTTAACTTAGAGAAAGGCATGCAGATTTTATCCTAAAACCAAACTTACATTTTTTTCCTCCTGATCTTGACCTCCTACACTCTTCACTTTGGTTTTGCTTCAAATCCTTCTTACTTTTCCTTTTCCAAATCCTTTTCCTTTTCCAAAGGGCTATACCCCTCTTGAGATGTACGCATCAAAAAGAACATACTTAGTGCTAATTACCAAATAGATGGTTTTAAAGTGAAAAGCAACTTCAATTAAAAATGAAGATGAAGGCTAATTAGGAAGAGAGGGGCTTTTGATATTATAATCTGGAAAAATTTCTCTAGCCAACACATCTGGAGGGAGACCAGGAGGGAAAATAGCTCAGCTTTCAGTTTGCGATAGTGTGGATTTAGGGTAATAAACTTAGATGTATCAAGTGACAGTTGAGTCTGGAAAACTACACAAAATCTCTTCATTTTTCCTGGGGGGAAAAAAATTACTTTTGGAAGCCAAGATTCGTTTTCCAGGCTGTATGTTCTTTCTATCATGATGAAAAGATACAAAACGCCTTGCTTCAAGATCAGCAGGACGTGCCCTTCCTGGGGAGAAAGAAAATCGGGCCATAAAACCTTCATGGGAAAGGCACCAGGAGTTGTTTTCCACATCAGTGAGATCAGCTTGAACACCCACAATCTGCACATCACAGAGCCAGGGTGGAAAGCACCCAGGCCGGGCAGTTATCTGAAACAACTGCAGGATCAGCCTGCAGGATCTCTAAGCGCAATCTGCCTTTCCCAGCACTTTCCAAAATGCCTTGCTTCAGTATTAAACGTGGTTTTGGTATTTTCATGCCACAGATACAAATGTTGTTGAAAACTATTTGTGAATTTCTAGAAAAGCAAAAATTCTGAGAGTCGCACTTTTTAATAAAGGCTGCTTTCCTCCAAAGCCAATGTCAACACAGCCTCTTACACTCCCAATTCCCTACAAATAACGTAAGCTCGAAAGATAATTATTTCCTTTCCTCCCAGGGCCACTAATCTAGAGACTGTTTTAAAATATAGTAAACTAGCAAGTGGGATTGCCATAGCTAATAGGAGCCTTGCAGACAATAAGTAAATAACATCTTCTATAAGCCTTTTAGTCAATAATTCACGAGAAGTCTTTTACAAGTCCTGTTTCTTAGTTGGTTTTAAAATATTACAGAGAACTATCTGTTCTTTAAGTTCCATCATTCATTCATTCCATATTTTTATGTGTCTCACAACTATTAAACCTATGCCAGTATTTAAGATTTAAAAACAAAAAGGAGCCAGGCACATTGGCCCAATGGCTGGAGAGGCTGAGTCAGGAGAATCTCAAGTTCAAAGCCAGACTCAGCCACTTAGCAAGGGCACATACCTAATACCAAGAACAAAACAAACAAACCTAATAATGAGACAGTTTTAGGAGAGATAGTAAAATGGCTAGGTAGTCAGAACAAAGGGCCCCATTTAAGAGCTAGCAGGTAGAGAGTGATTGGCAGGGCACACTCAGAGCCTTCATATGCAAATGACCATGAGGCTCACAGGTAGCAGCAACCCCTTTGTCCCTGAGGCAGGAAAACTCTGAAATGGGGGTGGACAGGAATGGGAAAGAATTGCTGCCTGTTTTGCATAGATTTTAACCAAGGATGTAGATCCATTTCTCAATGCCTGCTTTGCATCAATGTGTACCCCAAATCAATATAACCCCTGTCCTGACCTCCATTAGATGGTGTCCTGCTTCTAGGGACCCCTCCGCCTTGCTGAGTCTCTGCTCCCGTTTCTTAAATAAATCCTACTCCTTTTTACTCCTCCTTCCGTGGTTGTCTGTGGATTTTAATCTTCAAATTCGTGAGATAAGAACCCAGAAGATTGGCGCCAAAATCCCGGGGTGAATTTCCACCACACCAAGAGCTGCAACACCCAGCTTTTAGCTGGAGAGCTGCTGACACTATTTCGGCTGCAGATACCTGCTGCCAGCCCAAATTTCCAGTTTTAACTGGGAATCGCTGCAAACACTACAAGTGGGCTATTTTGGCTACTGGAATCTGCACTGGCCCAGACTCCATTTGCCAGTGGGAGCAGAGAATCTGGCCTCATCTCAAAAACCTTTCATCAGTAAGACATAGCCCAGGGCCTTGGGGGCTCCTAATGTGAGATATATTGATTAAAATAGAGCTCTATTATTTTGATATTCGTGGTATAGCATGTTCTTCCAGGCTAACTTCTGGTCTTTGGTTCCCGCCATGTGATAGTCACTCAGACATGTGCACTTCTCCCTCTCCCTCACGTCCTTGTCTCCTGGTCACTGAAAAAGACTGCCCAAGTTTAAAGATAAGCAAAATTTTAAAGATAAACCACAGTGTGAACCCACATTTGGAAGATATGTAAAGGGGCCCAAGACAGGCAGGAGGTTGGCCAAGGTCAGAAGCAGAAGTGAGGACCTAGGATGCCGATTGGCAGCTGATGCCCGCCATCTCTGATGCCTGTCATCCAAAGCTGTGAGGACGTGCGCCCTTCCTTGCCCTCTCTTGTAATCTAGTCACGGGGTCCTTCTCACTCTGGTCATTGGCCCAGCCTGCTCTGAACCCAGCTTCTCCTCACTTCTGAAGCCCACACTGGCTGCTGGAGATTCCAAAGTGATCCTTGCTGTGATCCTTGCACTCCCAGCTGGAAGTCAGGGCCCATCTGTGAATCTGAAACTTGACTCCATTCATCCTCCTCCTGCACACACTGTGTCTCCTGGCAGGGATCCTAAGCAGGTAGCAGGGGAGGCAGGAAGCAGTGGCCCTGCTGGTCCCTCCTACCCAGCCCTCACCAGGAGCCTGCATGGCTGAGAACTTGCAGGAAGGAAACCAAAAGTTTCCAGGGGAAGTTGTGCTCTTCACAAATTCCTCTGGGATTCTCCTGCTCTCAGCACTCACTTCGTGCTCATGAAATCTCAGACTAATGCAAATTCTCGCTCATTCGTACAGCATTTGATATTTGAGCATCAGTAAGCTTCAGCAGTGTTGTTTGAAAACTCTCATCCGTGACAGTGAGGAGTACCTTCCATGGGCCCACACAAGCAAGCACACTGACTTAACTGTGTGTGTTTTTGTTTTTCTTGTTTTTATTTTTGTTTTTTTACAATACTGGGAATCTAATCCAGAGGGAATCTACCACAGAGCTACAGCCCTAGCCCTTTTTATTTTTTGAGACAGGTTCTCGATAAGTTTCTACGGCTGACTTTGAACTTGTGATCCCAAGCAGCTGGGATTACAGGTGTGCACGACAGTGCCTGGCTAACAAGTAGAAGTGTATCACAACCTTAAATAATAACAAGAACGACACATTAATAATGAACTCACCACTGCCAGGCGTCGTTTGTGCTGCGTTCTTCAACTTTACGTTTTGTTTCGCCTTCCTCGGTTTCTCTGAATTTGTGACTTCCTTTTTCCCTTTCCTGTTCAGAAGCTGAGGAGACGAGTTGTCACTGGATCCAATTGTCGACTTAGACTGGCGATCATTTCCCTAAAAGGCAAAGATCAGACCCTTAAGTGCAGGCTGATGAACTCCCAAAGTGTTTCCCAGCGCCTAGCTGCCACTAAGGAATGGAGAACAGGGCAGGAGGCAGGGGTGCATCCCAAGGAGTCTCTGACTGTCCATCTGAGGACCACGGGGACACTGGTGTCTTCCCAGAGGCAAAGGAAGGAGAACAAAGATCAGAGCTAACAATTGTTAAGTACCAGGCAAGAGGTATGCCAGCTCCAAGGCAGGCTGTCACCTGTGTGTCAACAAGGAAGTGAGGCTTGGAGGTCCCGCAGCAGCCGGTAAGGAGCAGAGCTGTGGCCTCCAGAGCCACCCTCTGCTCCTGTACCTCTCTGATACAGCAGCCCTCAGTTACAGCAGCTAATCCGGAAGGCCCCCTTCCTGGCTGTCACTGTGAAGCACCAGTGTCAGACACACAGACACGCTGCTTCTAGAAACGCTCCAGCAGGGACTCATCTGTCAGTGGCCAGCGTGGTCTCCGAGTCGCACATCCAGAGTGATGCAGCCACACAAGCAGCTCAGGGCCACATGTCCCCGCTCACTCTCAAGCTGCTGTGCAGCCCAACTGGCCCTGTGCCTGCAAGGCAGCCACAAGCAACCAGGCCCTTGGTGAATGCCTCTGATCCCCACAGGACCCCTGCAATAAGGACCTCCTCGTGCCTGCTCAAAGGAAGAGACTGAGTCTCAGCGACACCTGCAGCAGCCCAAGCACAGCTTCTGGGGGCTTTGGAGCAGCCTCAATGGCACTTGCTGCAGCAAGGAACAGCCACGGTGACACTCAGCCATTGCTCGTGACTGCACCAATGAGAAACTCCATCCTAAGAAGGCAGCGTTGACTCTCAGCTACTTAATGTGAACTCATCTGAGCACACAAGGCGTGGGCCACAGACAGTGGAAAAAGAGTGAGTGCCAGCTTGAGAGCCCAGAAATCTCCATCTCGGTGCTATGGTTTGAACGTGAGCTGTCCCTGAAAAACTCACAGGTGACAACTCGGGAAGGCTGAGGTGAAGTGATTAGAAAAGCCTTAACCCATCTGTGAGAGAGTGACTGGCATCTGTGGGCTGGCCGGGTGTGGCTGGAACAGGTGGTCAGGGGCGCCATGCCCCAGGTTGTGCCCTGGGGATAGAGAGTCTGCTCTGCTTCCCTGTGTGGCGCCTTCAGCTGCCGGTCTCTGGAGCCCTGGCTGGAGCAATGCTCTGTACAGCTTCCCTCCAGCCCAAGGAATGGAGCCAGGCCTCTGAAATTGTGAGCCCTCAAATAAACGTTCCTCCTGAAATGGTTGTCGTCAGCTCCTTTAGTCGCAGCACCAAAAAGCTGACTTAGACACTCAGTGAGAGCTCCATCTGCCACCACCTGTGAGGCCGGTTACTAACTTCTGTGAGTCTCAGTTCCTTCCTGGGTTGAATGGGGCTAATGTACCTGCCTTGAGGTCTAGATCCTGAACATGCAGAGGAAAGTTTATAAGTGACAGGTGCGGAGCCTGACTGTGACTACCACATGGCCCTCCCCAGAGCAGAGAGGGGGAGTCTTTCTCTAAATCCATATCAAACCCACACCATACCAGGCGCAATCTCCACGCAACACTGTACTATGCTAGTATCTGAAAATAAATGTACTAATATTAAATAAACAAACCTGCCTGGAAACCTATTATAACTGCTCATTTTAAACATTTATATATTCAGCCATCCAGAAGCATTTAAATGGTTTTAGCCATCACCCAATTAAGAATAGAAAAATGCTCAGCCTTACAAATGAAGTTATTTATGCTATTTTGTCATAGCCTACAAGAAAATGAATTATGCATGGATTTATTAATAGAATGAAAACTTGTCCAAATCTATAACACTTTTTTGCATAATCTAATTTCCTTTTCCAACTGCAGTTTAAACATACAGTTTCCATTTAATTATTGCATTAACTACAACAAGATTTTTTTTTCTTTTCTTTTTCTTGTGATTCTTTCTTGCAAGGCCATAAACTGTCTGGCAGAGGAAATAGATAATATGATTACAGTGGAGGTTCCACAATCATTAGTCAGGTCCCATATCCTGGTCTGTTTCCAATATTTTAAAATTATAAAAGCCATTTGCCAGCCTTAGCAAGTACTAGAAGGTTCAGAAGTACAAAGACTCGAGTAGAACAGAACCCAGTAGGTGCAGGACTCAGGAGCTCAGCACAAGGGCTTTGATAGCTCTCCGAGAAAGATGTTACAAAAGAGGGTAACCAGGGAGGAGAAACCCCGTCCCAGGATGCCTGAAGTTATTATATCAAAACCCATGTTGAATATACAGGGAGTTATGACTCACCCATCTCTAACAGGGACACTCACAAGGGAAATTTGGGAGCATTAAGAAAGGCTCATTGATTAAACAACTACATAAGGCAGGCTTTTCATGACTGACGCCACTGTGGACCCAGACACTGAGTAGTCGTCTCCAGGCCTATGTGAGCAAACATTAAACTAAAATGGGAGAAAGGAAGAAGCACTTTGTATTTAGCGGATTGGAAATAATTCAAATGCTCTCTTTAAAAAAGAAAAGAAAAAAACAGGGGCTGGAGCAGTGGCTCAGCAGTTACGGAGCTCACCTGGCACGTGTGAGGACCCAGGTTCAAACCCCCGCACCACATGCACAACGAAGTGTCAGAGAAACAGAAACCAGATGAAAACGTAAATAAAAACTGATTCTCTCTTTCTCTTTCTCTTTCTGCTCTCTTAAAAAATAAACTAAAGTAAAAAAGAAAAAACATTGGTTCATCTAGTGTTGATAATATAAAAATAATATACAATGAATTATAATTAAGTAGTATAATTATTTATTTTAATACTTGTTTATCCTAGAATATGATAGATTAATTATATGCATTTTAAAGAGGGAATAAAAACGGGAAAGAAGTATTTTTTTTTTCGTTTTTGGGCTAGGGGTACCGGGAATTTAACCCAGGGGCTTCTACCACTAAGCTATACCCGCAGCCCTTTTTAATTTTATTTTGAGTCAGGGCCTTGCTAAGTTGCTGAGGCTGGCTTTGAACCTGTGATCCTCCTGCTTCAGCCTCCTGAGCTGCTAGGATTACAGGCCTGCACCACCACACCCAGCAAGAAGGCCTAATTTTACAAGACGTCCTACAAGAAAACTAGACCCATAGTTGTGCTTCAACCCTGTCCTTCTGCCTTCTGTCTCTCACACACTACTATGTCTAATAAGAACAGCAAACCACTGGCTCAGAGGTACAAAACACAAACAGGCCTGCTGAGGCGGCACGGCCTGAACCCCACGCTGAAGAGGATACTAAGCTCAAAGTCAGTTTCAGCAACTTAGCAAAACCCTACGCAACTTAAGGCGACCCTATCTCAAACTAAAAAATAAAAGGGGCTGGGGTTGCAACTTAGTGACAAAGCACCTCTGTGTTCAATCCCCAGTAACACACACACACCCACACACACACACACACACAGAGCCCTTCAATCACCTGCACCCTGCGAAGACAGGGGTTCCCATCTCTTCTATTATTATTACTTTCTTATCTTTTACAATGCCCTGGGATCTTTCCAACAAGAGCCAAGCTACTCGGGTTTCTTTTACCACCACAGTAGCCCCTTTTTCAGTCCTCACAACACATGTGCCAAAGTCAACAGACCCTAACATCAAGTTTGGGGTGACTGGGTGAGGGGTTTGCCTGGCTGAGCCCATTTCCCCGTCCTGGCTCCACGTCAGCCGTGTCATAGGAACGAGTCTTAATGCTTACAACTTGCTCTCAGTGACCCTGTGATGCACATCCACAATGATAAACAAGCCGGCTTTTATCAGATCAGCCGGATTAGCCGAAGGAAAACAAGGATGATCACTGGTCCTTGGCCTTTTCGCAGTGTGCCTGAAGTCCTCTTCTCCACTGGAGGGCGCATGGAGGCCACGCAGTATGGAGGCCGGCCCTACGTCCAGGGGTTTTTCAAACTCGACACAACTCGAGACTCAGTTCATTCTGTCTTCCCTCTGTTTCTAAGGGTGGGGTCTCAGTGATCTCCCAACGCTTATCAGCCTGTGCCTTGCTTTGCTGGGCCCGGGTGGTCCCAGCCCCTTGTAGGGTGGGCTGGGCAGCTCAGTGCACACCTGCCAGGGCACCGGGTGCTAACCAGCGCACCCTAGCGGGCCTTGCCTGCCCTCCCCTCCATCAGCAGAGGGATTCCTAGAAAGCAGGAGCAGGGGAAATTTCTAAAGCCTGGTCTCTGTCCTGCTAGAGTCAGGGGGTTTCGCATTGGTGTGGCAGTGGGTCCTGCAATCGGAAGCTCAGCGCTCCCCACCAGTCCCCCTCATTCTTTCTCGGAGTGGAGCACTCAGGACTAGGCAGCTAATGAGGTATAAAGCGCTTGCCCTCCCCAGGGAACCTATTAATTAAAGGAAAGAAGAGAATTAACCCTGCTGTTAAAAATCAAGCTTGTGACTTTGGATTTACTGTGTGACTCACTGCTATTCACACGCCCCATTAATGGGTGTAGTGGGAACCCTGGGTCAACAGGGCTGCCCTAGGGGTTACTCTCCTCGGCTCAGAGGCATCCTCCTAAAAGTCTCCCAACCACCCAGTGGAACAGCCTCTTGCACATCCTGTCCTGCATCTTGATGTGGACGTGGAGCTCATTCCTGGTTAGGGCGTATTTGTTAGTCTCTCCTCTCCTTCACACATTAATGTTTTGGAATCTCTGAAACAGTATCCAGGACAGAATATGCACTCCATAAATAGCTGTTGGGTGAATGAATTCCTCAATGACAATGTACTCAAAGCAGAGTTATAAGAGAGGCCCATCACCCCTGCAACCCCCAGCCATGCCACCTGGAAAGAGGCTGGCCCTGCGTGGAGCCCTCTGTATCTGCTCCAGCTCAGCCAGCGTGCCTGCTTCTCCACTGGCTCCTCCTTCCCACACACCATCCCTGCATCTCCAACCTCTATCCCTCAGCCTCCTCTGTCTAAATCTTAAGTAGACTCAGCTTCCTCAATTGCCAGCCCCCCATTCCCCTCTCCTGCTCATGGTGACCTCGTGCTTCATGCTGGGCTTTAGTGTGGTCACCAACTTTTTCAGGATGGCTTGTGTTTCTGTTATACCATGAGTTTCTTGTGGATAAAAGAGCGGGAGGGTCTAAGTGAAAGAGAGATTCATAAATTCTTAAAGTTATGCTGAGTTCAGATTTGTTTACATGGAATTATTTTTTCAAGAATTTCATATGATACAACAACAGGGGGGTTATGAAATCATCACTGGAAGACAGTGCCTTTGTCCATCAAGCCCTTATGTCGAAAAATACTGAAATAGGAGTGCTGCTTGATTAATGCGGGATGAGGTGGAGGATGCCCAATCAATCCTGATGGCTAAAGGTCAGGCAGGTCCACCAAGAGGGAAGAAAGAACGTCAGTTCAGAAAGACCTGCCAAAGCTACAGTCCACATAACCTGAGATTCACCCTTGCAGAGAACCTGGTCAGCTAACACAAACAGGTCAAGAATCGAACTACAAGTGCTGGTCGGGTCCTACAGCACTGGCATTTAATCAATGACCGTGGAATTAACAGATAACGAATGAATGAAGGAACTGAACATCTGGAATGATTGTCAATCTTTCAGAGAAATATAATTGAGGCTTGATGTTTTCCTACCAAAACTTCTTTGTTACTCTTTGTCAGAGACGGAAAACAAGATTGAATTGCCCGCGGCTGCGGCTGGATAAGTGACCCTCAGAGTTTCATGCACTGTTGCCCAGGGTTCAACTATGAGTTACAGCAGGTCCGTATGCAAAGAAAACCTTTTGAAATGTACACTCTAACAATATAAACTCTCTTCTAGGACCTTTGCTGTCATTTTAAAGCTCTAGTAGTGTTTGATATAATTGCTTAGATGCCACAAGGCAGCTAGGTTTCATTTCTTTGACTTTAATTGAAACCCAAAGGACAGTCTCTCATCTAGAAATAGAGAACGTTAATGAGGAAAGAATCTGATACTTACACTCCCTTTAGACCTTCTGGATCCTACAATAGGAGGCAGTGAAGAAGCTTTCTGACTGTGGAAACAAATTGCAATTTAGACATCTGAGTGTTATTTACAAATCATATACAAGACAAGACAATTGTCACCCCAGCCTGGAAATCAACTGTTCACATTTTTATTTCATAGAAGGTCCCATATGCTTTTCTGATTTCACAGACTTCACTAAAATCTCCAAATTCTATTTCCAAAAGATTTTCAATGCTTTCCTGTATACTATTTTCACCAAAGCTTCAAAATTAACTTTTGATACCATTTTATATTTTGCCATAGCAATTTTATTCAAATCTTAAATTTTTCATTTGCATTTCAAAAAATCATTTCCCAAGCGAGGTAATGACTGTGCCAGACTGAGTTAAAACCATTTTAGCTCAATCATTTCCTTGTTTTCATAGTGTCTGCTATGTCTGCATCTGATAGGAGAGTGATAAAACCAGGGAGCTCTGAAACTAATAGTCTTGCCAAAACACAAAAACGTCTTTTAGACTCAGTTGTTTGGCAGATGTCTATGTTATTACGAAAAGACCCATCTCAAAACCCAACTGGGTACTTCCAAAAAAGCAAGACCCAGACATTAAAGGCAGATCCAACCAACACGAATGAGAAAGGCCAGCATGAAGAAGGTTCTCACGTGACCGTCACTTATGGGCTGTGGCTCTCAGCAGTTAATGCAGTCGAAGGATTTGACTTCACGGGCAAGCAAGGAAGTCAGCCACGAGTCTACAGGTAAATGACTACATGCTGGAAGACCACGTGCTCTTGCACAGTTTCAACACCACCCCTGAAATTCCGCTTCACCTATAACTCCTTTACAACCCTGAGCCAGCCTCCCCATCAAGCTACCCAAACTGAATTAATGGAAAACATGACTGACATCCTTTTCCATCTCTGCAGGGGACAACCACAAAAAAAAGTGGGTGGCCAGTAGCAAGGGTGGCTACAGTATCAACAGAGGAGATGGAAGGTCCTGCAGCAGGGGCCAGAGCCTGTCATGCGTAGCTCTGCCAATGAGTCCATTCAGCCAAAGTGAACACAAAGGTGACATTTCATGGTGGACAATGTTCACGTACTGAGTGTGACTAAAAGTTACTGTACAATCGTTAACTGTACAATCGGCCTCTCTATTTATTTGTACAAGTGGAATTAGACCGTTTCATACTTATATTTTTATGTTTAAAAGGGTGTAAAATTTTGGATGTTTCTCTCTAAACCAGTTGAAAAATTAGTTGGTCTGGTTAAAACTTGTAATGAGATAACAGGCAAGCTCACTGCCCTGTATCTTCTTCACAAGAATAAATCTTTGTGTACTCACTATAAGTTCAGTGCAAAAAAAGTTATATTTTTGTGCAATAGCTCTCCACCTCCCTCTGTGAACATAAAAGCAAGGATTAATATGTATCATGCATGCTTACAGTGTAACTAATAAGTACGATTATCAGTCTCAGGCAAGGCGACGGTGGTCAGCAGGACCCAGTGAACATGGAGCAGGGGTGCATGGAAGGAGAGAGACTCACCCATGAGGCCTTCGCATGGTGGGCCTGTCGAAAAGCAGCTCACTGTACGGCAGTCGCCGGAACTTCTCTCTGCCCACAGCCACGTACAACTGCCCGTTCTCCAGCTCTGCTCCACTCTCCACGAGTTTCCCTTCCAAAGTGTAGAGTCTGTCAGAAAATCAATGGCCACCATGAGAATCTTAACAAGCATTCAAAGAACTGCCCAAAGTTGCAGTGTAATGAAAAGTCTGTTCTTCAATCCGCTCGTCCGTTACCCTTCTCATTACTGAATTATAAGCTCCTTAGAGTCATCAGATTCACGAAATGCCAAGGTTCCATCCAAATGGATCCCCTGGCACAGCTACATGAAGATTCAAAGGAAAATAAAATAGCTTGGACAGAACGTGGTACTTCAAATAAAGCTCAGCTTCCACGCGAGATGGCTTTGTCTGTTTACATTTGTGAATGCTTGTTGAATGTGTTTTCTGGGTGCATTCATTGGGCCGAAAAACTTCTGTCCTCATTCTATGCAAGGAAAGCTCCCAGCCAAATTCCCACAGATCTGCACCAGGAAGACCAAGGAGACAGGAGGGCAAAAGGAGGCACAGGAGGCCAGGAGGCCAGGGCGCCCGTCACCAGCACCAGAGATGCATGCGCCCTCTCCCGGCCCTCTTCTCAGATTTTTCTCTGTGGCATCTCCCAAGTGTCAGACCCAACTTTACATCCTTGCAGAACTGAGGGTTTCACCAAAAAAATCTTTTACTGTAAAACTGCTGCTGTGAAATATATCAATATGTTACCTATTAAAAGAACTGATGCTCTTCCTAGATGATGTGTGCAGAAGCTTTGAAAGAGTAGGAAAAAACAGACGATTAGGAAAGAAAGCATGCAGCCAAGTGTATTTCTGAAGGTTATAAATAAGCGTGAGAGGCTGGAAGGATTTCAAGACAATATGTATTTCTTAATTCTCAGGCTTCTTATATTACATAATAAAGGGAAGCGATTTTTGAAAACATAAAACAAAACACAATCCGTCGACCTGTCCACGTGTTTGCAGATTGTGTAGACGTCATTATGATTATTGTGTGGAGTCTTGCGGTTCCCTGGGAACAGCCATCGGCACCCCTGGCGTGTTTTTATGTGTGTTTAGCTCACACTACGATGCTCCGTCTGTCTTTATAGCACTGAGCCTCTGCCTTTCATGATCCTCTGGTGAGAGTGCAAATTAGTACAAGCTGTCTGGAAGACCACTGGAGCTGTCCATCACATTTTAAATCCATTTGCTCCATGACATGGTAATTTCACTCTAGGCTTTAGTCTCCAGACCAACTCTGCTCGTGCACAAAGACATGCACATACAAGAGTGAAGACTGGAAATGACCTGGACCTCTTTCCATCCAGAGGACACTGCTAAAATAAATCAGGATGGAACACTGTGCAAGTACAAACGATTAGATAGAGCTATTCGTGTACCTGAGAATACCTCTAAGACTTCTTATTACAGGAAAAAGCAAGGTGTGTGTGTGTGTGTGTGTGTGTGTACAGATGTGTATTTGTTCATAGCTGTTTTTAAGAAATAAAAAATGTAACCAGGCACAGTGGCACACACCTGTAATCTCAGCCACTCTGGGAGCTGAGGCAGGAGGATCACAAGTTTAAAGCCACCCTCAGCAACTTAGTGAGACCCCAAACAACTTAGTGAGACCCTGTCTCAAAATAAAAAATAAAAAGGGCTGGGGATGTGGCTCAGTGGTTAAATACCTGTGTATTCAATCTCCAGTACCAAGAAAAGAAATAAAAGGTATATATGCTTGAATATACACAGAATATTTCTGGAATGATACAAAAAAGTCTGGGGGCCTGAGGTGGGAAAGATATTTTAATTTATACTCCTTGTCTTATGGAAGTTTTGCTCCATGTGCTTCTTTCTTTCTTTCTTTTAAAGACAGAAGGACAATGAGAGAGAGAGAGCAACAGAGAGAATCAATTTTTATTGAGTTCTTCACACGGCTTTCGTTGCTCTGACACTTAATTGTGTATGTGGGTGCTGGGGTTTGAACCCGTGTACTTGCACACGCCAGGCAAGCGCCGTAACCACTGAGCCACCACTCCAGCCCCACATGTGCTACTTTCAACTAGAACAATTATATCTAAAATCTCAAAGGTCGTGAAACGGTGTACATTAATATATGTAAATACACGTGCATTAATCTACACATGCATCAGAGAACTTGTTTTACAGGGTGTGTGTGAGTGAGGTGGGGGGAGCACAGGCACAAGAGCTTGAAAGCAAGGTGTACCCACAATTTAGCACACTAAAGAGGCTGGAGCAGAGAGCTACAGGGAAACTCCGGAGCGGATTTCAAATACTTGAAAGTGTGTATGCACGCACTTCCTATGTTGTACATGTATTAGTCCTAATTCTCCAACTATAGGAAAATACATAAACCAGCCTCCATCAAGGCATAAATTCGTAGACTTTGCAACTTAAAAACCATGATTTAACTTTCACTTAAACTTGAGAGCCTAAACATGTTTTGATTTTTCAAGCTCAGATAACCTCGTTTCACTGACCTCTGCATCCCGCTCCTGCTTAAACCCACTAACACTTCCTGACTTCTAATTTTTTACCCTAGGCAAATAGTTTGGACCATCAAATAATCATAAATAAATATGTCTTGGGGGGACAACTAATTAAGAGTTGAGTTCCAGCTCTCACCTCAAATGGGCTGGTGCTGCCTATTTACTCTAAACTGAAGGAATATGATCAATTACACCCATTGATGTGTTCTGATGTGCCAAGGACTGCTTGAAGCTCCATGTGGGTTACTTCCTTCCCTAAAACAGCCCACAGGTCAGCCAGTGCTGACCCTTCCCTAGGTCAGCACTGCTGCCTAAACCATCCCACAGATGAAGAAACTGAGGCCCACAGAGCCGAATTGGTAAGCCAAAATCCACCTGGAGACCAGTAACTACACAGCCTGCTGGGGGCACAGGCACCCCAAAACCCACTCCACAGAAGACCCCCTCAACATATCTGTGGACAGAGACACCTGCCACCCCAAAACCCATCCCCCGGAAGTCCCCTTGATACACCTGTGAATGGAGACATCTATCATCCCAAAACCCAGCCAGAAGACCCCTTGACACACCTGTGAATGGAGACACCTATCATCCCAAAATCCACCCAGAAGACCCCTTGACACACCTGTGAATGGAGACACCTATCACCCCAAAACCCATCCCCCGAAAGTCCCCTTGACACATCTGTGAATGGAGACACCTATCACCCCAAAACCCATCCCCCGAAAGTCCCCTTGACACATCTGTGAATGGAGACACCTATCACCCCAAAACCCATCCCCCGGAAGTCCCCTT